>CAUYON010055556.1:0-48977 GCA_963573935.1 Arctocebus calabarensis
TCCCTAGTAGCTGGGACTACAGACGCCCGCCACAGCGCCCAGCTATTTTTTTGTTTTGCAGTTCAGCCGAGGCCAGGCTTGAACCCGCCACCTTCGGTATATGGGGCTGGCGCCCTACTCGCTGAGCCACAGGAGCCGCCCAGAAGTTAACAATTTAATGAGACATCTTAAGCAACTGGAGAAGGAAGATTATTCCAACCCCAAACCACGCAAAAGAAAAGAAATAAGTAAAATTAGAGCAGAATCAAATTAAATCAAAAACAAAAGGATTATACAACAGATAAATAAATCAAAAAGTAGTATTTTAAAAATGTCAATAAAATAGATAAACGTTTGGCTAACCTAAACAGAAAAAAAAAGAGTAAAACATCGAATTTCAACAATCAGAAATGGTAAAGATGAAATAACAACAGACCCCTCAGAAATTCAAAAAATCCTTAATGAATATTGCAAGAAACTTTACTGTGAGAAATATGAAAATATGAAGGAAATTGATGAATACTTGGAAGCATGCCATCTACCAAGTCTTAGCTAGATTGAAGTGGAAATGTTGAACAGGCCTATATCAAGTTCTGAAATAGCATCAACTATACAAAATCTCTCTAAAAAGAAAAGCCTGGGACCAGATGTCTTCACGTCAGAATCCTACCAAACCTTTAAAGAAGAACTAGTACCTATATTACTGAACCTTTTCCAAAATATAGAAAAAGAAGGAATACTACCCAACACATTCCATGAAGCAAACATCACCTTGATCCCTAAACCAGGGAAAGACCCAACAAGAAAAGAAAATCATAGACCAAAATCACTAATGAATATTGATGCAAAAATACTCAACAAGATCCTAGCAAACAGAATCCAACAACACATCAAACAAATTATACACCACGAACATGTGGGCTTTACCCCAGAGTCTGAAGGCTGGTTCAATATACATAAATCTATAAATGTAATTGAGCACATGAACAAATTAAAAAATGAAGTGCAGCACCTGTGGCTCAAAGGAGTAGGGCGCAGGCCCCATATGCTGGAGGTGGTGAGTTCAAATCTACCCTTGGACAAAAATAAATAAATAAAAATTAAAAAAAAAAAAAGACCGTATGATTCGCTCAATTGATGCAGAAAGGCTTTTTTTTTTTTTTTTTTTTTTTTTTTGAGTCAGATCCTCAAGCTGTCACCCTGGATAGAGTGCTGTTTCATCACAGCTCACAGCAACATCCAATTCCTGGGCTCAAGCGAGTCTCTTGCCTCTGCCTCTCAAGTAGCTGGGACTATAGGAGCCCGCCACAACCCTAGACCATTTTTTGGTTGCAGCCATCATTGTTTGGCGGGCCTGGGCTGGATTCGGATGCACCAGCTCAGGTGTATGTGGCTGGTGCCTTAGTCCATTGAGCCACAGGCACCAAGCCCAGAAAGCCTTTTGATAATATCCAGCATCCCTTCATGATCAGAACACTTAAAAAATTGATATAGATGGGACATTTCCTAAATAAATAGAGGCCATCTACAGCAAACACACAGCCAATATTGTATTGAACGGAGTTAAATTGATATCATTTCCACTTAGAGCAGGAACCAGGAGGGGTTGCCCATTATCTCCTCTGCTCTTCAACATTGTAATGGAAGTCTTAGCCATTGCAATTAGGGAAGAAATGGAAATCAAAAATATCCACATTGGGTCAGAAGAGATCAAATTTTCACTCTTCACAGATGATATGATTGTATATCTGGAAAACATCAGGGATTATACTACAAAACATTTAGAAGTGATCAAGGAATACAGCAATATCTCAGGCTACAAAATCAACACCCATAAATCTTTAGCCTTTATATATACCAACAATAGCCAAGCCAAAAAAATAGTCAAGGACTCTATTCCTTTCACAGTAGTGCCAAAGAAGATGAACTATTTGGGAGTGTCCCTAAAAAAATGATGTGAAATATCTCTATAAATAGAATCTGAAACATTAAGAAAAGAAATAGCTGAAAATGTTAACAAATGGAAAAACATACCATGCTCATGGCAGGGAAGAACTAACATTCTTAAAATGTCTATACTACCCAAAACAATATGTAATTTTAATGCAATTCCTATTAAAGCTTCATTGTCCTATTTTAAAGATCTCAAAAAAAAAATACTTCATTTTATATAGAATCAGAAAAACCTTAAATAGCCAAGACATTATTCAGAAATAAAAACCAATCAGGAGGAATCATGCTACCAGACCTGAGACTGTACTATTAATAGATAGTGATTAAAACAGTATGGTACTGTCACAAAAACAGAGAGGTAGATGTTTGGAACAGAAGACAGAACCAAGAGATGAATCCAGCTACTTATTGTTACTTGATCTTTGACAAGCCAATTAAAAACATTTAGTGGGGAAAAGACTCCCTATTTAACAAATTGTGCTGCATGAACTGGCTAGGGACCTGTAGAAGACTGAAACTGGACCCACACGTTTCACCATTAACTAAGATAGACTGCTCACTGGATTAAAGATTTAAACTTCAGACATGAAAAGATAAAAATTCTAGAAGAACGTGCAGGGAAAACTCTTGAAGGAGTCAGCATGGGTGAATATTTTATGAGGAGGACTCCCCAGGCAATTGAAGCAGTATCAAAAATACACTACTGGGATCTCATGAAACTAAAAACCTTCTGCACAGCCCAGAACATAGTAAGTATTGCAAGCAGACAGCCTTCAGAATGGGAAAAACTATGTGCTGGTTATGCCACCACCAAAGATTTAATGACCAGAATCCACAGAGAACTCAGACATATTAGCAAGAAATGAACAAGTGATCCCATCTCAGCACAGGCAAAGGACTTGAAGATAAACTTCTCTAAAGAAGACAGGTGCACGGCCTACAGACACATGAAAAAATCCTCACCACCCTTACTCATCAGAGAAATCTAAATCAAAACTACTTTGAGATATCACCTAACTTCAGTAAGATTAGCCCACATAACAAAATCTCATAGCCAGACATGTTGGCGTGGATGTGGAGAAAAGGGAACACTGCTGCACTTCTGGTGGGAACACACACTAATACGTTCCTTTTGGAAGGATGTTTGGAGAATACTTAGAGATCTAAAAATTGACCTGCCATTTGATCCTATAATTCCTTTACTAGATATATACCCAGAAGACCAAAAATCACTTTATAACAAAGGCATTTGTACCAGAACGTTCATTGCAGTTCAATTTATAATTGCTGAGTCAGGGAAGAAGCCCAAGTGCCCATCAACCCACGAATGGATTGATGAATTGTGGTACATGTATACCATGGAATATTATGCAGCCTTAAAGATGGAGACTTTACCTTTTTCAGTTTACATGGATGGAGCTAGAATATATTCTTCTTAGAATGGTATCTCAAGAATGCAAGAAAAACTATCCAATGTACTCAGCTCTACTATGAAGCTAATTTTTAGCTTTCGTGTGAAGGCTATAATCCAACTATAGCACAAGAATATGGGGAAAAGGGCAAGGAAGAGGAGGGAAGGTGTGAGGTTGGGGTGGAGGGAGGTTGATTGGGATGGCCACCCCCACGGTGCATCTTAGAAGTGTGCAGGCGAAGCTTTCTAAATGCAGAATACAAATGTCTTCATACAATAAGTAAGAATATGCTATGAAGGCTATTTTAAACAGTTTGATGAAAATATTTCAGATTGTATATGAAACTAGCACATTGTACCCCTTGATTGCACTAATGTACACAGCTAAGATTTAATTTTAAAAAAAGGAAAAAAAATAAAATAAATTTCCCTCTGAGCACTTCCTTTACCACATCCTATAGATTTTAGTACATTGTGATTTTGTTTTAATTTGTCTCTAAATATTTCCTAATTTCTCTTATAATGTCTTCTTTTGACCTTTTGTTTGTTTAAGGGCATGTTTTTTATAATATATTTGTGAATTGTCAAATTTTCTCCTATTATTGATTCATAGCTTTATTCAGTTGTAGTCAGAGGAAAAAAATACTTTATTTTGTTGCAATCTTTTTAATTTTATCAAGATTTGCATTATGGCCTAACATATGGCCTATCCACGAGAATGTTGCATGTACCCTTGAGAAGACTGTGTATTCTTCTGATATTGGGGACAGTATTACATTTATGTTCTAGTTGATTTATAGTATTATTCAATTCATCCCCTTGCTTATTGATTTGACTAGATATTCTGTGTATCATTCAATGTGGTGGTTGAAGTCTCCAACTATTACTATAGAGCAACTGTGTGTTAACATAACATTTCTCAAGATTTTCTCTCTTTTTAGATGAGACATTTAGATATTGCAGGTAGTATCTGGGACTGATAGGCTAATAAGCTGAAAAGAAAGCACCACCCAAGAATTTGGAACCTTAAAATGTCTTTTGCTGCCTCAAAGATTGAGAATAAAAATTTGTAGTTAATAATACTATGTTATCAAGAAGATAGAAACTATAGCCCATAAGAAAATTAAACACTTTTTAGTGAGCTTGATATTCTGTTACTCTTTCTTCCTCACAGCATTTCCTTTTATTTTTACAAATTAATGGAATACATAAGTAGTAGTTACTTGAGAATAGAAAGAAAGTTAATATCTTAGAGTAGGATCAATATATTTAACATATTTACTCATATGTAAAAATATGAGGCAGAGAGAAGAATAATAAATTACTAATAAAATTAGAGTATATTATGAATAATAATCTTGTCTATGAATTTGAATATTAGATGAAATTGGAAAATTTCTCAAACACAAACATACACATATGTGCACATATGTACACCCTTCCAAAGCCACTAGATGATCTGAATAGTTCCATAACCATTAAATAATTTCACTACCAATTAAAAAATTTCCCATAAAAAACTTCAGCCAACTTGGCTTCATCAATTAATTTCAAAAGGAAGAGATAATATCAATCTTTCCCCAAATATTTTAGAGAACAGAAAAATCAGGGAATATCCAAACTCTTCACAAAATAAGAAAAATAAATCTTAAGAACAAAATTATAATTTCTCTCTTACAAAGTAAGTGCAAAACATTTCATCAAATTAACCTGGGGTTTATAACTGCAATGCAAAGCTGGTTTATCATGTAAATCAGTTAAATGCAGAAATTTCTTCCCTCAAATATGGAAATCTCCAAGATTCTCTATGAATTCTGAAAGGTGTTTGTGATATATGTCTGTCTTTGGTCTTGCAGACCAATTTTTTAAATGGGGGAAAGTCTCCAGTACATTCAAGTTGATGGACTTGTGTAATGATTCCTGATAACAACTTATCATTCATGTTATTGTTTTAAGAACACAAACTTATCAGCAAATCGTCGAATTTATACTTGCAATTAGAAATGATATAAAATATATTTCTATTGTATTGATAGAAGAGCTGAATTCCCTGGAGTCACTGATTGCATCATCATCAATGTATGCAGGGGCACAGGGCCTTGGTCATAGTCTATTACTCTGCTGATGCCATCTTGAAATCCTCCATACTTTATGAGCAAGGGGGGCTTCATTTTTATTTTGCATTGGGTTCTGAAAATTCTGTAGCTATTCCCATCTTGCCCTTTGTTGGACTGCTGTTTCCAGTACAGGCAATGTTGGAGACAACCAGATTTAAGCCGAGTTCCCTATTTGGGTAACATGTGCCTTAAATGACTGGCTTTACGAATAGATAGATGGACAAGGATGATTGTCCCTTTGCAACTGACGGCCCTGACATGGATATGCTACACACTGAGAACTACTCGTGTTACTACTCAATGGGTTAGACTAGCTCAGAAACACATTTTTTTTTCCTGTGCAAACTTGATGATCCCATACATAGACTGTGCCACAGGCTGGTGTTCCATTTGTGTCATTGAATATTTTTTAAAAAATTGAACATTAAAAGTAGTTTTCTTCTTTATGTTATATTTTGTCCAAAGGTACAAATATAAATATTTGTTTTCCCATAAAAAAACTTCAGCCAACTCAGCTTCATCAATCAATTTCAAAAGGAAGAAATAATGCCCTGTGACCCTGTATACATTGACAAATGTAAATGTCCAAAGGTACAAATTTACAAATGTCAGTAAAATACAGTGAAGGATGCTCAGAATTTTTGAGTCAAAAATGTGGAATACATAATAAATTATCCACAACCTCTTTCTTGAACCTGAATAATTCTTTTCATTTTTTAGTCATTGAACAAAGTATAACTAATCAACAATAAAATTTCCGCTTGATATTAAATGTGAGATTATAGAAATCCACAAAATTGAGTGAAGTAGACATTCTCTTAAATTGGAGACAGAAGTATAGATTAATGCTATTTCTTTAAAGAGCAACCTGACAATACACCTGCACATTACTTAAAAAACATGCAAATATATGTGTGTGTGTGTGTGTACGCATAGTCTCTATTCCCAGGAACTTTTCATAAACGCATTATGTTCACTTAAAAATCGAAATATGTTTATTTCACCATTTACTATATAACTGACTAAAATGGTATAGTATTATTATATAACATGTTATAATTGTGGGATTAAATACTATGTAGATACGGACAGGTACTGCTTAAGAATGGGTATACATTTGGATAATGTGTCGTTAGGCAATTTTGTCATGTGCAAACATCACAGAGTGTACTTACTTGAACCTAAATGGTATAGTCTAGTACAAGTACACACCCAGGATAAATGAGATAGTCTATTGCTCCTAGGCTGCAAACTTGAGAGTGAGAAACCAGATTTTAGGGGAATGCCGTCATTTAGGACAAGAGGATAGAAGACTCAGCAGATAAGAAAAAACAGGATTCTGGGGAAAGAAAGAAAAGTGTAGCAGTGAAGTGTCTTAGATTTAAAGAGCAATGGCTATTTGAATCACAGAGTAAGATAAAATACAGTTAAAGAGGGGCAGCACCTGTGGTTCAATGGACTAGGGTGCCAACCCCATATGCTGGAAGTGACGGGTTCAAATACAGCCCCAGCCAAAAACTGCAAAAGAAAGAAAGAAAGAAATACAGTTAAAGAGAAAACTGAGGACGGAGAGTTCTCAAAAACTGCAGTTATCTAATTCCTGGTGACTTCAGGCACTGACAGTGTTTCACAAGATCAGAGAATACACATGTGGTGAGCACGCGGAGGCATGCAGAGAAGAGAACGATGGGCTTAAATAGGAGTAAGCCGCAAATAATTGACCAGAGCACGTTGTGGAAAGATGGGAAAGGATTGACGAAGAGGGGGAGATTGACAACAGGAATCTCCTGGAGGAAGAACCAAGGGGCTGAACAAAGGACAAGTCTGGAAGGTGCTGGCTGTGGTTAGGAGAAAGCAGCAGAGGAAGAGATGGATAGTGATATGAGCATTGATTTGTAAATATGCAAGGAGATGCAGCAAGAGGAGCTGTAATTGAAATTGAGAGATTGGAGGAGCCAAGAGTGAGTCTCTAACTTCCCTCTTAGGCAGCAGGCAGGCCAGAGGTTAAGTGAGACTAGAGGAGGAGCATGTTTGGAGGTAAATAATATGTTTTATACTAGACATGTTGAGTTTTGTGTGCCTTTGATATAACCAGGTGAAAATTTTGAGCACAGGTAATTTTATTAATCTGAGGCACAGGGCTCAAATCTGTGCGGGATACATGGTTCTTGGAGATTAGCATTAACACTCATGAGAGCCTGGGGTAGATCGGATAATCAAGGAAGGGCCCTGGAGGAAAGGGGCACAAAGTCCAACTCTGAAGCATTGGGAAGCCGCCTTGTAGGAGACCACCATAAGGGAGACCACCATGGAAGACTCAAAAAGAAATAATGACAGTTTCTTGGCCTATGAGCCAAGGAGCGGGAGCCCTGTAGGGGGCTAGGATATCGGGCAGGTGAGCAGAAGGAGCCAGCAGTGGTGGGAACGTGAGAACAGAGATTCCCAGCATGACAGCATGGTGCTCATCAGATCCTGGAAATGGCTGATCCCAGTTTCAGATAGTTTGGAAAGAGAATCTCAAGCAAGGATGATGGTTTGGGCCAAACGAGTATAGTGAAAATGAAGGAATGAGAGGAGTGAAAATTCAAAATTGTCAGAGGAAAGATTTTAAAAAACGAATTTTCAAATGTAGAGCGGATAGTTACAACAAATGGTTGAGGCCAAAGGGATTTGTGCTGGATTTGGACAAACTGAAAAAGAACCATGGACGAAGCTCGCTGAGACGGGCTCTTTATGCAACTCCTGGGGGCCAGCCAGCAGGCACGGGGACCCCCGCCTTCATTCAGCTCAGGGGCAGGCGGGCTGCAAGCAAAGCTTCTTTCTCCCACCTCACCCCCCACGTCTCCCCCAGATGAAAGGGAAAATGCTGGGCCTTATATAGCAGCTGGAACAACAGTGGCTCCAACTTAAATACTAAGGATGACCACTGAGGAACACAGGGAACCTGCTGGCTTAATCACAGTTACTTAAAACAATCAGGCACCTCCCGGCCTTCAGGCAAGAAAGTCTAATTTAACTCACCTTCCCCACAAGGGAAAGCAGCTTTCCCTCCAGTCTGCAGCTTTGCCTCCTGCCCCTCAGGAGGGCAAAACTGTTCTCTTAATCCTATAACTTAGAGCCCATGGGACCACCAGACTACTCTTAATCCTGTGTACCTGGGCAGTTGGTTCCTCTGCCTGGACAGAGCCTGGATTTCCAGCTCTCCTGTGTCCATACATAACAAATAAACGTTCTCAGAATGACAGTGGCCACACATATCAGTCTGCCTCTTTGGGTGTATCCCTCTGGGATTTTCCCCCTCCTCTGGTCTTTTCTCTTCAGTAGTTCTCTGATGCCTTCAAAGTAGTTTTATTTAAAACAAGCAAACAAGCTCACAGTCTTCTTTAGGGGTTCCCAGAAGGAGAACTGATGTCCAAGACATTACATCCAATTCAGAAGCAAAACTTTCATACGAACTTTCACACTTGTCTTGATTAATTTTAACATTTCCTCATCCTTTCTTTCTGTTATCTCTATTTTTATTAGCTGTTGTCATTTGACTTGTTAGATATCCTCTATATTATCCCCCACTAATATTGAAATGTGCATTTGTATTTCTTGCTATGAAGCTCTGTACTCTGTACAGAGCTATTAACATGCTGGAAAGTTTCTTTACCAGTCAAAAAGGTGGAAATGGGTGATAAGTTAGGCTGATTTGAAGTAACGTAATAAAGAGAGGTTTATTCAATTATTGCTGTAAGTTCACCATTTTCAGATTTCCCTTCTGCTTGGAGCACAGGGAGAGACAGAAAGTAGAAATCTGAAGAAATAGAGATAACACAGGGCAACAGAACGCACTGCAGGTCAGAAATGCTGTAATAATAGTCTCAAAGGAAAAAGGGGCTTTGTGTCCACGAAAAGAGAGTGTACTGCTTCTGCGAATTTAGAAGTTTGAATATTCAAACAGTCAAGAGCAAGAACTACGCACACACATTTCAGTATTAGTGGGGGATAATATAGAGGAAATCTAACAAATCAAATGACAACAGCTAATAAAAATGGAGAAAACAGGATGGGGAAATGTTAAAATTAATCAAGACAAGTGTGAAAGTTTGTATGAAAGTTTTGCTTCTGAATTGGATGTAATGTCTTGGACGTCAGTTCTCCTTCCGAGAACCCTAAAGAAGTCTGTGGGTTTGTTTGCTTGTTTGCTTGTTTTAAATAAAACTACTTGAAGGCATCAGAGAACTACTGAAGGGAAAAGACCAGAGGAGGGGGAAAATCCCAGAGGGATACACCCAAAGAGGCAGACTGATGTGTGTGGCCACTGTCATTCTGAGAACGTGTATTTGTTATTTGCGGACACAGGAGAGCTGGAAATCCAGGCTCTGTCCAGGCAAGTGTACAGACCTTCATAGGGGATCTGGAGGAAGGGAGTAGGAAACACACGAAAACATATTCATGAGCATTTTTCTGACTCTTTCTGGTATATATCACATGTTTATCTCCAGAATTATATTGTGTAAGGTCATCAAAGGGCTGTAGGCGTTTTTACAGACCCTATTCACCCTGGGAACTTGACACGCATTACTAGGAGGTCGAGAGAGCTTGTTCGGTTGAATTCTTGCTGGAATTGTCGGATACTGTGCAGCCAGTGGAAAAGCTGCCGAAAGTTAGCAGGACCTTACACCAACAGCTGAAGCACATGTGACATGATAACAAAAGTCGACTGAGGAGAAATTGAACTTTAAAAAATTACGTTCTCCATGAAGATGGAAAATGTTGCTATTTCACTGAAGTATCTGTACTTTTCAATATCATTTATAAAGGTGACAAAATGACTCTCGGACAGAAATGGTTGCAGTGACCCCTGTTGTTAATGAGCTTTGCTGAGTTGATGTTTCCCCCTCTTTCTTTGGCATTTTCTTTAATCAATGCGGTATATTCTTAGATCTGTTCATGGGCTTTTTAATCTGGTCCAGAGGTTGCCAAACTGATTTTGAACATAAAAAGGGAGTGGGACAAGGACAGGAGCATGTCACTGCCTAATTTTGCATGAGTACTTCAGGTTATTCCAGCTCCTTAGTTTTATAGCTTTACTGACTACTAGAGAGAAAAAGCAATCAAAACCAAATAGCCTAGCTCACACCTGCATGGGCCTGCTACTGAAATACGGCATCATGGCTGTGAGGCTGGTCCCGAGGATGTGTCCTGTGCTCTGGCACTCTTCGTCTCAGCTGGACTTCATCAGGGGGCCACCCTCTGCGCTGGGCTGGGGCTGTTAGGGGCAGCCACACAGCACTGGGCTGAGTTAGCCTTGCAGCTGAGACAATGCACTCTTCCTTTTACTGCTGTTTGGAAGCTACTAAAATTTCCTCAGCATTAAGATTGTGAATTCTGGCTCGACGCCTGTGGCTCAAGCGGCTAAGGCGCCAGTCACGTACACCTGAGCTGGTGGGTTCGAATCCAGCCCGGGCCCGCCAAAGAACAGTGACGGCTGCAACCAAAAAATGGCCGGGCGTTGTGGCGGGTGCCTGTAGTCCCAGCTACTTGGGAGGCAGAGGCAGGAGACTCGCTTGAACCCAGGAATTAGAGATTGCTGTGAGCTGTGATGCCACTGCACTCTATCCAGGGTGACAGCTTGAGGCTCTGTCTCAAAAAAAAAAAAAAAAAGATTGTGAATTCGTATCTATTCAGATCCTATGCTGACCTTGGTTTTCATCTGAACAGAAGTTTCACAGTTCCAGAGAATTCTGTTCCTCCTTTGTGTCTTCCTAGCTTTATTTTCCCTGTAAATTCACAGTGGTGGTAGAGACAGGGCAATCTTTCCCACATGACTGCTCCTTTCTTGATTGTCCAAAGACATGGAGGAGTGAGGACAGCTCAGCCCTTCATCATCAGCACCATTATATTATTTACAATAGCTGTTGTTGGAGAGAAGTACGGAAAATCCTCAAAGATCTAAAAGTAGACCTTCCATTTGACCCTGTAATCCCATTAGTAGGCATCTACTCAGAAGAACAGAAATCATTTTACCACAAAGACATTTGTGCCAGAATGTTTATTGCAGCTCAATTCATAATTGTCAAGTTGGGGAAGCAACCTAAGTGCCCATCAACCCATGAATGGATCAACAAACTGTGGTATATGTATACCATGGAATATTAGTCAACCATTAAAAAAGATGGAGACTTTACATCTTTTACATTTACCTTGGATGGAGTTGAAATACATTCTTCTTAGTAAAGTATTGCAAGAATGGAAAAATAAATATCCAGTTTACTCCATACTAATCTGAAATCAATATATAAATAATTACATGCTCATAAGAACAATAAAACACCAATACAGTCCAGTTCAGAGGGTGGAGGGAAGAGGGAGGGGGGAAGGCAGAGGACATTTGGCAGGGGAGAGAGGGTATGAGGTGGGATCTCACCTAACGTGCACATTGTGAGGGTGTGTAACACGCCCCCTGGGTGAGGGACTCTTCTACAAATAGAACCTTACCCTGGAAGTGAGAACAATGTAACCTAAATGTTGTACCCTCATATTAATTTGAAAAAAAAATTAAAAAGATACTCAAAAAATAAATAGATAAAATGGCTTTGTCTGTTATTTAGCACATGAAAGGTAAGAGGGAAGTGAACTGACTGACCATCCCCTCCAGGCGAGGCACTGTTCTATGAGTAGAAAATACGAGGGTGTATAAGCTAAAACGTGCTCCTACCCTTCTGAAGCTTTTAACCTAGTGAGAAAGTCAGACAACACAGAATCTGCCATTAAATAAACAATTTCTGAGATTAGGGAATCACTGAGGAGGAAATAAACACTTAAGGGTTGGGGGTGGGGGGGGAGACATGTGGGTTGTAACCTGAGCAAGCGAAGTTTTGGGAAAAGGCGTCCAGCCAGGGAACGTGGCAAGTATAAAGGGCCCACCCGGATCAGGAGGCGGGAGTGTCTGAGGATGAAAGGCGAGAGCTGTGTGGTCCAAAGGGAAGAAGTGCGTGCATGGAAGGGGGTGTCAGCAGAGGTCGGGGCACAGGGCCTGGTGGAACCCAATGAGGAATATACACTCATGCGTAGATTGATACGGATGAGAATTGCTTTTAGCAGAATAGGGCTTTGATCGAATTTATCTTCTTAATGATCATTTGCTGTTGGTGAGGGTGTGCAGAAATCAGAGCCCTTATGCACTAGTGGTGGGAATGCAGAACTGTGCAGATACAATGCAGAGCAGTGGAGCAGCTCCTGGAAAAAACAAAAATGGGGTCATCGCATGACCCAGCAAGCCATTTAGTGGCACATACACAAAAGAATTAAAAGTAATTGTCTCGAGAGGTATTTGTATGTATTGAACGGCATGGTTCACAATAGTTGGATGACATTCCTACAACACAGACATTATCTTACCAAATTCGCAGGTGGCAAACCCAGGTCTGAGAGGAGATGTGAGCAGGAGGCCACACTCTTTCCATTGCCTGAGGCTGCTCCTTAAGGCGCAGGACCCAGTCATGATCTGCCCCTGCCAGCACCTGACATTTCTCATTTAACTTTACATGACAATTAGCCTCTGATGAAAGAGAAGGTTAAAGGAAAGTTAATGAAGCTTGCCAAGGTCACAACAGGCAGAAACAAGTTTCTAATGATTTTGGCTCCAAAGTCCCATCTTCTGCCCCAGCCGTGCACGCCCTCCATGCAGAGCAGTGACCCCATCACCCATCTGGGGCAGAGCCGTGGTGACAGAGCCCACGGCCTGCTTTCTCCATTCACTGAGGTCACACAAAAAAGGTGGAATTGTATTCTGTGTGTGATTTTTTTATTTTGGAGACAGAGTCTTACTTTGTCGCCCTTAGTAGAGTGCATTGGCATCACAGCTCACATCAACCTCAAACAACTGGGTTTAAGAGATTCTCTTGCTTCAGCCTCCCAAATAGCTGCAACTAAAGGTGCCTGCCACAATGCACAGCTATTTTTGTTGTTGTTGTTGTTGTTGTTATTGCTGTCATTGTTGTTTAGCAGGCCCTGGCTGAGTTCGAACCCACCAGCCCCAGTGCATGTGACTGGCGCCCTAACCACTGGGATATGGGTGTTGAGCCTCTCTGTGTGTATTTTAAATGATTTAAAATGTAAATTTTGGAAAACTCACAGATTAAAATCCCATGAGTGAACAGGTTTTACCTCTTTGCTGAGAAATAAAATAATCTCAGACCCCGTGTTAAACAAAATCAATCTGCTGAGGGGTTTTCAAATTCCTAGTTCCATGCTAGCCTGTTCTCGAAATTGCAGGCAGAAAACATTTTATCCAATAACTTATATTCCTTGGAAATGTCCATTTTAACTTGCTGGACTCTGGTATTTCCCCAGACAAAAGGAAAATTGACCAAGTTTGGTTAAGGACCGGCAAAATTTGGAGTAACTGGTTTTATTCTTGTTCAGTCTGTGCTTCGTGTCCAACCTGGGACCAACTGTGTTCACTATGGCTTCCCGTTCTCACGAGCACCTTCAAACCAACACAGCTTATCACAAGCTGACGTGTGCAAATGGCTAAAGATTTCATATCATAATAAGATATCCCCTCTTCTTCCCTGGTGTAGCTTTGCGTATCATCAAATCTAAAATTAAGTTGATTTATCATTTGTAAGCATTACACCAAATGCACAGTGATAGAACTGATTATATTTTTTAAACTTCCATCTATATGTCAAAAATACCATAAACAAAGTTAAATAGCAAGCTGCGAAGAAAAATGCAAAGTGCACTTCAAAAAATCCAGAATGTATGATAGAAAACAGAAATACAATAATACGGAAATGAAGCACATAAAAAGATAATTCACAATGACAAACATGAATGCTCAAGAGTTATAAAAAAGTTGTTTAAATATACAAATGGGATTAGAGCAAGGCAAAAACTTTAGCAGGGCAAAGAAAACAATCCACAAAATGAAGGGACAGCCTACAGAACGGGAGGAAATAATTCAAAACTGTCCATCCACCAAGGGATTAATAACCAGAATATCTAAGGATCTCAAACAACTCACAAGCAAAAGAAAAAAAAACATTAAAAAATTAGCAAAAAACCTGAATAGACATTTCTCAAAAGAAGACAAACAAACGGCCAATAGGCAGATGAAAAAAAATCAACTAATCATCAGGGAAATGCAAATCCAAACCACAATAAGATAGCATCTCACCCCTGTTAAAGTGGCTATTATCAAAAAGACAAAAAATAACAGATGTTGGTGAGGATTCAGAGAAAGAGGAATTCTCACACATTGTGGGTGGAAATGTAAATCAGTACAGCCACTATGGAAAACACGATGGAGTGTCTTCAAAAGACCGAAAATACAGAGTGTCCCAAAAGTTGCCCATGAAGTCACCCTATGTAGGGAAAATGGGAAATTAAGGCTTCACATATGTAACTTTATTTACAAAATATGCATTACAAAATTTCATAAAGCATTCTCTATGTGTCGGCCACCTCTCTGTAAAATTTATATATATGCCTGTATATACACAAGCATAGTACAATGGAATATTATTCAGTCATAAAATATGAAATCCTGCCATTGGCAACAACATGGGTGGAACTGAAAGCTGTTAACGCAAATAAGCCAGACACAGAAAAACAAAGCACGGCATCTTCTCACTCAGATGTGGGAGCTGAAAAAAGGGATCTAGGAAACGATGAAAAGACTTGAGTTACAGGGAACAAAATGACAGGTAGGTAGAAGGGATACGTCGTAGTGTTTGATAGTGCATCAGGGAAATTATAGTTAACAACAATTCATTGTGTATATCAAAATAGCTAGAAAGGAAGTGGAATGTTCCCAACACAAAGAAAAGGTAAATGTTTGAGGTAGCAGATACCCTGAGGCCTGAGTTGATTATTACACATTGTGTAAAGGTTTTGAAATATCTCAGGTACCTCAAAAATATGTATAACTCTTATAGAGCAATAAAAAAGGAACGAAGGTTCTTCAGTTTACCAGCATAAAAATATAATGAACAATTGTGAAATAATCATTTTAAATTAACTATAAATAAATCATGATTATTAAACTCTGAAAGTGCTAAGGATTTGTGAGTGTGCAGAAATTCTTTACATATGTACTTTCTATGGGTAAAACTTTTATGGAAGACAAACTCAATTTATATATAAAAAACCTTTTAAAATGTTCACACCTTTTAGCTAGCAGTCTCAGTTCCAGAAATGATTGCAGTAATCACAACAATAATTAGCTGAATGGGCAAACACATATTAATACTACATCAACTTTGGGAGCATTTCAATACCTCTGGGACCACGGGGAATGTCAGAAGAGAAAAATATGGGTATCTTGAGTCCTAACAAAGGTGTAACCATTTCTGTGTATCACCCAGGGATTCAAATGCAGGGTTCCTCCTATAGAGTGTCTAGTCAACACATATTTAATTATTACATAGTTTAAATGTCAGACTAGATGGGAACTGATAGAAATTAAAAGACATATAATGACCATCTTACTCATTACTCAATCTCAAAGCTTCTCTGCCAGTTGAATTAGACAGTCTTTAATGTTTATGGAAAGCATATGGAGACACAAATTTTAAACTCACAAATCTTTAAACTTAGAGAGCTGTATGGAGATGGTACTTGTAAAAGCCCTAGCACAGTGCCTGGCATACAGTGGGTACAAGGCAGTTAGTGTAATAAAATTATGCCAATGATTTCATTATTGTCAAAGATTCACGGTGTATTTCTTTTCTAAATGGTTCTTCCTTTCTTATCTTCTCCCCTCCATTTTTCTCCATTCCTCCCTTCTTTCCCTCTTCTTCCTATCTCTCCTTTCTTCCCACATTTTTGAACATCCTGTATGAGCCATGCATTTCACTAGACACTGGGGTAAGTGAAAAACAAACCCCATGTTTGTTCTGAAAGGATGAATAACAGCTCATGCTTCTAACTTGGAAAAGAGCAACATCGCGTAGGCAAAGAAAAGCTCTAGCATCTGAAGGCCATGCTGTTTGGAGATAATTTTTAAGACTTTCTGTGTGAAGTGGGTTCTGAAGACCAGGTAGAGTGTATCAGGAGGAAACAGCAGGGCCACCATCCCTATGACACATCATTTTGTACTGGAAAGTACTTAGGGGGTTTGGCGATCACAGGGACAAGAGAAATGTGGGAAGAACATCAGGTAAGTGCGTGAAAATGCCTCAGATTACGTGCTATGACAGACACCCACGGTGGGAGGATGGGGACAGGGCAGTGACTGTTTTCGAAAGAAAAGTTTTTCCAGGGAAGGGAACACTTCAGGTGGGCTTTGAAGATGGAATCGGGTCTTTATAGTGCCTGCCATCCCCATCATTTTTTGTGATGCTGTTTTCCTGGTTCTAGTGCCCCCTACCCCACAGAGGGAAGGAGGATGGGTCTCCCACTGGGCTCCCATAAGGACAGTACTTTCACTGCCACTCACCATGGTGCCTGGGAGTGCGCCAGCACCTCATGTGAGCTGCTACTCCATTTCACCATTACAGAAGCTCTTCGAAGTGAGTGAAATTAACTGAATTTTATGAATAAGGAAAATAAATTCCAGGACATTAAAGTCAGTGGTTATCATGACAACTGGTAACAGAGGAATGATGTCATGCTCACTCTGATGGCACAGCTGCTGCTAGAATCTCACTTGTGCCTCTGTGTGAGTAATGATCTTGAACTACGGTGAGGTGGTTTGACGTAAGAGCAGGGGCTCTGCTTGCTTGCTTGTGTCATGTCCTGAGTATATAGTGCTTGGACCTAGCAGGAATCCTAAAATGCTCTAGGAATGAACAAATAAATTAAAGTGCAAACACCTAAAAGCACCTTTTGGGACTTACATTGTTCTACCAAATGTGAAGATCTTTTGTTTTAGATTCTTTGCCTTCTGAACTATCTTATTTGCCTCTTAAGGGCAAAGTGTCTTACTTTACTCTCCGTAACCTCTACAGGGCCTACCACAGAGCCTTGTCCAATGTGGGAGAGCTTGACAGATTTATTCTAAAGTAAATTATTATCCATTTCTGGAGGATTTTGGATTGGACTTCAATCCACTAGCTTAGTTTGGTGAAACGATTTCTAATCCCATTAGGTAGGAATTTTGCTCTCCTGCTCTTGTGAAGGAAATTGAAATCACCCCAGCCTTCCTTCCCCAGGACCGTTTTAGCTCTGAGACTTCCAAATAGCTTCGCGTGCCTTGGCCTCTGTGGCTAACATAACTGTGCAGAGACCTTCTTTCTTTATGGAAATTCATTTAAATCTAGCTTTCCCATGTGAGCAAAATACACAGGTCTCAAGAGGATTTTGAAATGCTAGCAAATCATAATTAGAGGAAAACAATTCTGAGACAAAAACGGGGAAAGAAATATTATTTTGAACTAAGTGACATTCTAAGCCCATGCCATGGTACTGATTTTTTTTTTAATCCAAATTAAATGTCTGTTGGAAGTAAACTTTGAGAAATGGTTTCCATACTGTAAAAGACTCCTAATTTCCACCTATTGTTTGAAGGTGGAGATGTTAATATCTCTGGTGACGTTAAAAAGTCCTGCTTGAGGAAGAGCTTTGCCATTCTCTATGCGGCTGCCTTGAACCTATACACTGGAAGGAGGCTTGCCAGGGACTCATCCTGCTATTTGTACTGTCACAGAAGGAACCAGGGGCTCCCCCTTCTGTGTCCAGTAAAGGTCCTGCTCTTCCAGGTGAAAAAGTTGAGGTTGTAGATTTCAAAATGGCTGCCAAGTGTGTCTTCCCTGAAATCTACCATTCCTATGGAAAGACAGGGAAAATGGAAATGATGCTCAGAAGTCCAATCAACCAGCAAAGAACTGTTGATGAGTGTAGTCTCCGTTGCTTCCCATGCCCACTAAGCCTCCTATACCCACGGGTCAGTAAACAACTTCCAAACCTCAACATCTTCTGCTCCTTTTTTGGACTCCCAACAATTCCACCACTATGAGTTATTTTCGGTCATTACACCTCTCAAGTATTTTGCAAATCCATCCTTTTCTCTTCTTTCCCATGCCATTGCTTGCTGTTGAGCTTTCCACAACACTTTCTTGAAAAATTCTTGCAGCCTCTTAGCTGGGCTTGTTGGAGTATGCAAAGCAGAGAGGAGCAGAGCAAGTCAGAGTGGGTAGCATTTAACAGCTGAAAGAACATGCTGTTACTTCTAATATCAGGCATAAGATTTAATATTCCTGCACATTTTTATTCACCACCTGGTCACAACATCACAGATGTCCACGGTCCCAACTCTCTCCCCATAGAAACATCATTCCTGCCTCTTCCTCTCCCATGGGCTGGGTCATGTGGTTTGCTTTGGGTAGTGAAACATGCACAAGTGACAAAGAAGTGGCCAAGCAGACATTCCAAGAACCATGGAGTGCTTTGGCCATGTGCCTCCATCTCTGCCAGGAGACTGGAATCTCCCAGGTAAGGATGGTGCCTTCAGTCTCAGAAAGTGGACAGAGAAGCTGCTACTGGAGCCAACATACCACATGAGCAAAAAATAAACCTTTGTTTTTTAACCCTCTGAGACTTGGGAATTATTTCTTATTCTAATAATTAAAACAAAAAGTCATTCATACAATGAAGCTTGCATTTCCCAGAATATTTGATTCCTTGCAAATCATAATTTTGTAGCAGGAGCTATCAAGTTTACTTTATCAATGGATTCATGAAATAATGTCTTGCCGTGGTTAACCTGAACTGCTACAACAAATGTCATAGATTGGGTGGCTGAAACAAAAAACATTTTTCACCATTTTAGTGGCTAGATGTCTGAGATCAGGGTGCTACCATGCTCAGGTTCTGATGAAGGCCCTTTCTGGATTACAGAGGGCCAACTTCTCACCATGTCCTCACGTGTCAAAGGGAGAGATCTCTTCTCCTGACTCTTTGTATAAGTGCACGAATCCCATTTGCAAGGGCTGCACCCTCATGACTGGGTTACCACCTGCATGCCCCACCTCTTAATACACTCACATTTGGGATTTTGAAGGGACAGAGCACACTTCCAGTAGCATATCTCTTGGGTAGAACATCTGAAAAATATCAATTAAATGACACACTCATGGAAGGCAATGTGTGGAACATGAAGCAGATAGTTAGAAATGCTGGCTTCTCTGCTCACCTCTGGTCTTTATTAAGGTAAGATGGCAGAGTTGCATGTGTTGAATGTCTCAGATCATTTCAAGAATAGTTTCTTACAGAAGTCTTGCTCTTAAAAATGATGTTTCAAAAAGGAGTAATGTTTGTAACACTGAGACTTTTGTCCATTTCTGTCTTTAGAGGATCAACACCCGCCATACTTCTGGTAACTCTATTTACAATTAACTTTCACATAAAGGACAGCCAGTCTTCCCTCCGACACTGAGTGGTTCTGTAATTCTGGCTGCTGCTTTATCAGCAGCAAACATTTGTTAAACCTCTATGAAGTGCTAGGTTCAGGAATAATAAAGATGTAAAATTCAGAGACTGTCTTCAGGAAGCCTGTGCCATCGCCTGGCGGGGGGGGGGGGCAAAGAATGTGGAGAAAGGGCCCCAGGAGTGAGACCACAAACTGGGTGCCATCACCTGGAGGGGACAAAGAATGTGGAGAAAGGGACCAGGAGTGAGACGGGACTGGGGCTGACAGGGGCGTGGCTCAGGGGCCAGATGAGGCTCCAGGTAGGGAAGGATATCACTCACACCACAGACAGGCCCAGTGTGGGTCCCAAAGCAGAGAGAAAAGGAAAGAAATGGCACCAGGAATGGTGGATGGGAGTGTGTGACTGAAACACAGAAGAGAAAGTAAAAAGAAAGTAGGGGGAAGGAAAACAAAAGAACATTTACTGAGCAATTATTGTATGATGCTAGGATTCTCATTCGATTTCCTAATTAAACCTTTAAAGCAAGTCTTATGAAATAAGCATCATTGTGCCCATTCTAAAGGTAAGGAAACTGAGGCATATCACCTCTTCAATGCCTCATAGCTGACATGCCCAAGCTGTGAGTTCCTTTTCTGTTTTTGCCCCTTAGTCAGTGACTTTTGCAAAGTCTATTTTTCTGTCCTTTGATCTTTTAAGTCACATTGTCTAACTATCCCTATACCTTCCGCAAGCTGTTCTAAGGGTAAAAAGTGAAAGAAGTTACAGTAGAACCTCCGCATTTGACCACCTCTCTACACTGACCACCGCCTTCAGTTTATCTAATTTTTATAGACCAGACACGCACCACATGGACATGTCGGTACAATAGGCCTAGTTGACCTTACGTTGACCACCTCCACGTGTCGACCTGTTAGAGTCCCTTAGGTGGTCACTTACAGAGGTTCCACTGCAATAAAGCACCCCGGTTGCAGAAATCCCACATCTTCATTCCTGTCTGCCCTCACACCGAGGCTTCCCTCTGCTAGGATACCTTTCTGCCTCTCAGCCACCTGAATGGGCCCATCTCTTCCCTGCCTGTGTTTCCCCATGGTCCATGACCCCCCTCTGCTCCCACAGTGGCTCTCTGGGCCCTCTGTCCCTTTACACTCTGCTGGGGCACTGATTTTTGTAATGTCAAACTGTTATTTCTACATCTTTCTCTTTTATTTTCATCTTCACTCCACGAGGCTGAGATTTCTGGGCAAAGGGACTTACTGGTCATGGATTTATTTATACACCATTGATTAGCAAACACAGACAAAGAGTCTGCCTTGTGCCATGGGGGTGCTTGGCATTGGGGACACAAGGGAAATGAGAGAGGACTGGGATGTGACCAGCCCCCCAGACTCACTCCATTGGCTGATACAGGCAAAGGCCTGGGTGGTGATAACACAGGCCACTGCTCAGGGAGGGGGCTTAGGTTGCTCTCCAAGGAGGGACCCTTGGCCTGGGTCAGGGAGGTGGGAGAGCCATCCGGGGGGAGAGACATCCAAACCAACTCCTCTTTGGCAGGTGAAGCTAACTGAGACATGGGGAAGGCAGAGAGGGCGGCCCTGCTGGCCCCAGGAGACAATATCTGTACACACTTTTAGTAAGAACATTTGCACTAAAGGGGAAGTACTGCCTGAAAGCTGCTTGCCCCTAAGATACATTCCCGGTTGTAATCAGAGATTGGGTGAAAGCATATCAGTATTTGCAACTCGGCAACGCACGCTTTCATGTACGCTAAGTGAGCACTCGGCATATCGTCTAAAAAATCCTATATATGCTCTGATTTATCATTTCTTACTGCCTGTTTATCTTATCTCGCTTTCTGAAATAGCCTTTCAAGCTGGAAAGTACAGCTGATTGTGGAAGCTGTGTTTATAAGTTGGTGACAAAAAAAGGAAAGTCGGGCAAACACGGTTGAATCAGATAGGTGGGGGTTTTATTGAGTTCTGGGAGCCACTTTTAATAAACTTTCCTGATACTCAGTAAAAGGATGTGGTCTCCATCAAAAGCTCTTTTCGGTAACCAAATCAACAAGAGGAGAAAAATACACCTACACAGTCCCAGGTGCAGCTGAACTGCAGAGAACTCTGAGAGGGTGCGGGGGGTCCGCCCCACTCCTGCCGGCTCGTGAGAGGCTCCCCAGGACTGGCAGCTCAGAGTTCTTTTCAAGCAAAATCACAGGTGTGCGACAGCACTCAGCTTCTTTGAGTTCCAAGCTTAGAGGACACAGGGTGTACATCTCTCTTCTCTCCTAACCTAAAATCACAGGTTTCCTTCCAACCTAGAACTTTCCCACTCTCCCCCTCAATCCTGGAGCTTCGGCCATCACCCGAGTACACCAAGTAGGCCTGATTTTGTCTGCCCAATGCCCATGCTCCCTCCTCGACCTGACAAGCTCTCAGGGTGCAATAGTGCTGAGGGAAGAGTGGGCTTGGGTGGTGGAGCAGAAGACCATCGATCTCGAGATCCAAGATGAGGGGGCCCCCTTTGCTCCACCATTTCTAGCATTCATTCATTTGGGTTAAGAGAAAACAGGGTTCCCCTACCTAGAGAATGTTCACCAAACAGAAAATGGATGGGAGAGGTAGGAGCGCCCTGGGGAGATGTTGCCAGTGTCTCTGTAGAAAGCCCCTTGACAATCACTTTCCTTATCTGCCTCCAAATCCTTCAAGCACATTTGGACACCACTTTTATTCTGTGTCTGTTATGTCCCAGGTGCCCTGGCAGACTTCCTGACATGTTACCTTGCTATTTGTCTTTTGCTGATTATTTTTGACTTCAGTTCCTTATGATATGATGGTCAAGATAATGTCTACTTTTAAAATCTCTTTTGAGGAGTCACTGAAAGTTGATTAAAAGTAGTAGATTAAAAGCTAACCAGACAGACCCATGTCCATGCCCTCGACCTCTGTAATGTCAGCTCCAGCTCTGGGCTGTGCACCCACATGGCATAGTTAGCATACCTCTACTCACAAGCCCGTAGCTATAGTAATAGAAACAGAGGCAGGTGTCATAGTTCTGTTCTAACGGCATGTGCCAGACCATCTCTGTGTCCTGCGGTACTCAAGTGCCTTCACAGACAACCTCTCCCATGTGCGTTGTGGTCACCCTGGGAAGTGGGTCTCATTATAGTCATTTAACAATTACAGAAACTCAGACTGAACAAGTTCAAGTGACTCTACAAAGGGCTCAACATTTGTGTGCTTCCAGAGTTCACACTCAGACCCCTGGTTCCAGTGTCACCACTAGTCCTCCCAGCCACCATTCTCTTCAAATAGTGACAAGATTTGACTGTCCACAAGGGGTAAACCACTGCTACCTGGCCATTCTCTTCACTCTGCCTCCGTGACCACAGGAGTCCCATTGGGTTGGGGCATGGGCAGTTTTTTCCACTTGTGAGCGCTGTTAACGTGTCAGGGTGTTGCTTGTACATTTTCATTCTTCTTCAGAATCGCCCTTCCAGGTCCCATCACAGCGGGACCAGTGGAAGCTGACTGCTGGGGAGGGCCCATTGCCTGGAACTTGATGTAAAAATCCTTGAACCAGAAAATAAATACTGCATGTAACAGTCTGCATGGAGCCAAGTTACTAGCTGGCTTGAGCGCCAGCTTCCGTGGGTCTTCTCTCCCGCGCCATGGCCTATCATTTACGTTTCTCTTGACAAGCTGTGCAGCATAGCTTCCTTCCACACCTGCGGAGAGCTGGAAGACAGTGCTGTCATTGAAGGATGTCATCCAGTTTCGTTAGACTCTAAAAATTCCCAGGGTATAAGGCTTACCTGGTGACATTTGGTGAGTTTCTATGACTAAGTTTCTGTGGCTCCATCCCAATACACCTCACGATGATTTCTGTCTAAATTATTTTTTAGGACTATTTTCAAAGATGCATTTCTACATTTGAAGGCCGAGGGTGGAAGACACTGATTGTACCTTTACATTACTTTCAACTTTCCTATTATATCTTTCTGAGTTTTCTTTCAATCTTTTCAGAGGACTCTAACTTAAATTGCTTATTTTATGACCTTTAAGTGTCAGGGATCTCCTTACTGACCAAGGTGGAACGTCTGTACAATACAAGGAAAGCATCCTTCTTTGGGAGCCACTGAGTATAAGAAGCAGCCATGTAGGAAATGTTCCCCTCTCTCCGCTCTTCACCCAATGGCTTTGAAATAGACAAATCATTCCCCTTTCCATGTGAAATAATTGAGAGGAAAGGAGATTAAATAATTTTCCCACTGTTGCACAGATAGAACAAAGTAAAATAAGTACAGTTTCATCTGAGTCTAAAATTATATTTTAACTCAAGAAAGACAATATTTTCATTAAGTGAATGTGAATTTCTTTTTGCTGAATGTTATGCTAGAGTGTTCTGTGGCCCAGCCTGGCAAACTATGTGATAGGAAGAACAGGCAAGGACTGACTGTGCCTCAGAACACTGTTTACCCAAACACACACAGGTTTTCTTTATTTTTTGCAGTTTTTGGCTGGGTTTGGGTTTGAACCCACCACCTTCAGTATATAGGGCCAGCGCCCTACTTCTTTGAGCCACAGGCACTGCTTTCACACACAGGTTTTCTTGCACTTGATGGGCACATCATGCAACGAAGCAGTTCGTTCTTAAAAATTATTCAGAAAAATCCCAATGGGCTGATGTGACTTGAGAGTGCATGGTTGAAAGGACTACCCTGAAATGGCCAAACTTTACTGCAGACACTAGCCCACATCTCGGCACCTGTCTCTGCATACTCCCCTAACATACAGTCAGCTGCATTTCAACTCCCAGGGAAAAGAGGAGCTTGCAGTTGGTTCCTGCTGAAAGGCCTCATGATGGTTAGTGAACCAGATGTCTTGACACATAGGAGATTTCCGGGGCAGATACCCACCCACGGATTCTCAATTAGGGAAATCTACAATTAGCATGACAGCAAGGAGAAGGGTCTGGTGTGCAATTAAAAGATTTTTGGCTAGTTCTTGTTTTGCTGAGGTATCAGTTAATAGCCTTCCAAAATTCATATGAAATCCATTTATTTTCTGGAAAATGAAACCATTTATAAAGGAACTCAGTAGAGTAACTTGATAAACTTGTGCTAGGTTTGTCAAAAGACATCTGCTTCAAGGCTAAAAATTGTAGATTCTATGATATGATTTAGATAACAAAAGGCATAATCCTCATGGATTTGAGAAGCCTTGAAAAGTGAGCTGAAGGTGAAAAAGTCCAATAACAATGAGAAAAGATTCTTCAAATGGCTTCAGCAATTCTAATGCGTCTTGAGCCCCAGAAGGTTTTGGAGTTTGCAGCTGCAGATGACAATTCCTTTTCTTTTCTCTTTTCTTTTCTTTTATTCTCTCTCTCTTTTTTTTCTCCTCAAACTGAATTTTAACAATGAAGCAAGTGATTGCAGTGTGGCAATAGACAAAAACTGTTTTCAGAGGATTGCCTGCTGGAGGAGGCCTGGGAAACCCATGCTTCCAAGTCACAAACAATAGGTCTTTAACCTAACACATTGCCCCAAACTGGGTGGTAAACACGGTTCCCAAAATTGTCATGGTCCAATGTATTAGGAAGCTTACAATAAGAAGAGCTTAGCAGAGTTTTCTATTGCTCCAATTAAGAAGTCTTAGACAAGAGTTTCGTTCACAAGATGGACAGCAACTTTCTCCAGGCTGGAGTTGAGGAAGGAGCCTCACTTTCACGCATGCCCTCAGGCAGCAACATCATGGCTACAACACAAATAAATAGGTATTTACTACTGTAACAGCCAGGCCCACGGAGGAGGTGGTGGGGATCCGGATGGGGACTACTCCTGAGGGAACAACAAAATTGACTCACATTATTGTTTCTCTACTCACCCTTCTCTTCAATTAAGTTGTATTTTGAATGAAATAGATAATTAACTTTCTTCTGCTCTGAAAATCTTGTGTGCTTTAAAACCATTTAAGATGTGTTCAAAGAGATGGAAATGACTCCTGAAGGACAGCCCAGGCCAGTGAATGCTCCTTCATCCATTCTTTCGACCAACTGATTGATGGTTCAAAAGTCACAGCATTATCCTTCTAGCTTCTGGAGATACAGAAATAAAAATACATCTTAACACTCTTATCCTGGACTGAATCAGATAGTCAAGAAGACTGAACATAAAATGCCTAATGGTGTGAATGATCAGTAGGCTTCTCAAAGAAGACAGGGGCTAAATAGAAATAAAAGAGTGGGAGTTTTCTAGACCAACAAGGATAGAAAGGACAATCTAATACAAAGGAATTACATGAAGACACAACAGCATGAGATAAGAGCAATAACTAACATTTATTCAACATTTGCTATATGGAAGGCGTAGGTTAAGAGCTTTGCATGCATTATTTCAATTACTCATTGTAATAACCTTATGAAATGAGTATTATCCTACCCTATATGTGACAAAATAGAGACTTAAAGAATTAAATGAATCATTAAAGTAAAAAATTTAATAAGTAATGGAGGTGGGGATTGTATCTCAGGTTTCTTATCCATTCCAGAAGCTGAGTTTCCACATCCACAACTTGGAGGTGAGGAGTCAAGATAAAAAGAGGATTAACAGTAAGAAGTAGCTATTTAGCCATGATAAACAAAGACACACAGAGTGTTTATAGCACTTTAAACAGGAGGGTGAGATGGCCATATGAATATTTTCAAAAGGTACCTTTTGTAGCAATTGTGCACACGGGTTATGTCAGGAGGATCTTGGAAGGACTAAAGGCTGAGAGGAAAGTGGAATTTGCAACCCTGGTGAGAAGTGATAAGGGCTAAACAGAGGCAAATTCATGGAGATGATATGCTGAGGATGGATTCACAAAATATTTGGGAACTAAAGATCTGCATGACTTGAGCAAAGGAGAAAGGTCTTAGAAATGCCTGAGTGTCTTGGTGGAGAGCGTTGGTAAATTGTCTGACCCATAACCAAGATTCTGTAAACAAAACAATCACAACTTCCACTGATGCTATGCTGTCTTTTGACATCTATAAGCTGTCCCTAAGGACTGCCATGGTACAGGGAGGGGGGCATATGCAACAACAAGGACAACTCCCTATGTGGCAGGAGCTCCACAGAGGTCCAGAAACAGTAAAGCCACACACACAAGGCTATAAGCAGACCCACCTCCTGCTCTACTGTGGGACTGGAGAGGGAGCACAGGCAAGGGGCAACAAAGGACATCCAGGAAAAATGTTCACTGGGGGGCTGCATTTGCACAGCAAATGGCACTGGAGAAGGGTTGTAAGCTTAAAAGATGAGAGGACAGAAGAGCATGCAGAGATAGCTCTGCATGGCTCATTCATGGTGTCATGTCTGGAGTCAAACTGCACATAGACCCTCTTTATACACAGATCATGGTAGATTCCACTCATGGAGTGGCCATATTAAGTGATCTGTTGTTTTATATTTTTTCTTTGTGTTTCGTTGCCTCTTGAGACATGAGCGTGTATTGGGATTGTGCAAGGTGCATGCTAGCATTGAAATTACCAGGCTCCACCCCAAAGAGTCTGAGTCAGGATAGATGGTGGGGAGGGGACTGTGGTCATCTGATTCATTAACAACAGCAACTGAAGTAGTTTGGATGCACGTGTTTGAAGCATATACTTTGAGAAATACTGCCTTAGGATAGTTTTTATCAGAAAGACACACCTAGAAAATTGTATATTGGAAAGTGCAAACAGCATTGTATTTTTTTTATTAAAATGGTCCCTAGATACCATAATATGAAATGAAAACAAAAAATTCTTTTCAATATTCAAATCAGAGTCTTTAGATCCTTTAGGCCCCTCTTTTACTCCATACTCTTTCTTTCTCCTCTCCCAGTCCTATTTATCTCCCAAACTCCACATTTTCTCTCTTCCCTTTTCCTTACCACATGCTCTGCTATTGTGTCTCTTTTTACTTTCTCTACATCCCTTGTGTTGGATCTCAGCCTCTCAATCCCTTTGTTTTTCCTTACTTTCCTATGCTGTTTTTCTTTTTCATATTTGCTTCTTCCTTTATTCCTGCAGCACCTATATTTCATGATCATTTCTTCACTGATTAATTTATTGGTTTTCCTTGATATTGGAATGTGTTAAGTACATTTTTGCATCTACTGAGAAGACTGTAAGATTTTTCTCTTAATTTTGCAAATATAATGAATTACACTGATTGATTTTTTGACTATCAAAGCAACTTTGATAAAGTGCCCTTAGCCTGACTGGGGTGAGGGGTGTGTACATGCACCTGTGTATGTGTGTGTAAACATGCACACACACACACATTCAAACACACACATATTCAGTTTGCTAATAAGTTTTTTGAGAGTGTGTGGTGTGTGTTATGTGTCCATGAAGCATATTGGTCTACACTTTTCAGTTTTTGTAATGCCTTGATCTAGTTTTGATAGAGGGTAATTCTGGCTTCATAAAATTAGTTGGGAAGTGTTCCTTCCTCCTCCATTTTCTGAAATAATTTTTGTAGCATACCAATTATTTCTTTCTTAAATGTTGGATAGAATTCACCAGTGATGCCATCTGGGCCAGGAGTTTTCTTTTTCAGAAGCTTTTTAATTGTGAATATGATTGCTTTAATTGACAGAAGTCTATTTTTTTTCTATATCTGCTTAGGTTAGTTTTTTAAATGAGCATTCTTTAAGAGATTTTTCTATTTTGTCTAATTTATTAAACTATTGGTATAAAATTGCTCATAGTATTTCCCTGTGATTACTTTAATTTCTATAGTTCCATTGTTGATGTCTTGTCTTTCATTCCAGATGTTGTAATAGTATTTTACATCTTATATTGAATTTATTCATCAGTTTAGCTGGGAGGCTATTCTAAGTATTATGAGCAATGAGTAGTGGCAATTTCAATTTCTGTTGTTTTTTTCTCCCTAAGGGTGTCATTTGCTTTCTTTTAGTAAGGAATTATCATATCTTGATCTGACTCAAGTTGAAATCGTGTTCTTTTTTTCTTTAGCTCAGATCTCAATTGAGATACTTTTTTCTTCAGCTGAGTTACTTTAAGTGCTGTAGCCAGAGTTGTGAACAGATATCATTTGGGTATTTCCTGACTCCTTTTCTTCTGGGTTTCTCTTCTATTGTTTTATCTGTTTTTTCCTTCTCCTTCCTATTCTCCAATTGCAACAGATTTAACTTGAGTCCATGATGAAAGCTGTGATAATGGCAACTATACCATATAATTCTCACCCTTGACTTAGTACTTCCTTTCCTAATCTGAGAGCTTCTGTTAATTTTCCAGTGCCTTAGATGAGTTTATTTGTATTCAGATATTATACTTGTCATCTGTAGAAAGGCTGATCACACGCAATGTTACATGACTATTACCAAAAACAGATCTAAATCTTTTTCAACTCTCATTTGTTTTTGAAAAAGCTTTTGATAAAAAGAGAATTTTTAGGTTTTCTTTTTGTTTGTTGTTTCACTTGGCTCTCTAAAGATCTTGATCCATTGTAAACTATCTTACATTATTTCTGACAAGAAGTCTGTAGTCGTTCCTATTTTGTCCCTCTCTATATGATGATATAATGTGTCTTTATTATCTTGCTCCTTCAAAATGTTCTGTTTTTCAAATTGTTCTATAGAAATTTTGTTATGTGCTTTTGCATGGTTCTCTTTCTGTTTGTCCTGCTTAGGTTTTCTTAATTTTCTTGGTTTTGTGGGTTGAAATAAAGAGTGATTCCTCTTTCTGATGTTTGAGTACTGACAGTGTTTAAGTGCCTCTCCTCCCTTCTTCCCTTACGTAGGAAAACCAATGAGAAAATCCAGTGCTTCTCCATTGGTGAACCTCCTCCACTGTTCTTAACCATAGTATTTAATAAAGAAACTAGGCCAGTCTTCTTTCCTTCCTCATTCTCTCAAGCAATTTTCAGAGCAGATTGGGAAGCCTACCATACTCTTCTCTGGAGCCTTGTTCTATGAGTAATAAGCCTTTTCATACCCTTATTGTTTAGTATGTGATATTTTCAGTCTTGACATTTGAACAAAAATTTCAGTTGAAATCCACTATGTACTCTTCAGGTGGCAAAAATACAGGCTTATTTCATCAAAATTTGAAAATTTGTACTCATTATCTCTTAAAATACTTTTTATTCCACTTCTGTCCACAAAATGTTTTTATTAAAATAATATGATATTATTCCACAGATTATAGAGCTTCTTTTAAATATTTTAGGCATTTTGTTATAGTTCGGCTTTCATTTGTATACTTTCCATTACCTGACTTCAAGTTCTTTGACTTTTTTTTTTATGTCAAAGTCTTTAATCTACCATTAAGATCAGTCAGGAAGTTTTTTTTTAAATTTCAGATAAATTTCAACTTTATAAGTTCATGTGGTTCTTTTACAAATCTTCAGTTATATCATTATGTTCATGCTGTCATTTAATTCTTTGAGCATATTTATACTAGTAGTACTATAGTTTTGGTTGTTTAGTTTCATAATCTCTGTTATTACTATCTTTGTTTGTCTTTGTCTTTTAATATTTCTCCATTATTGCTAACTTTAGTTTCATAATCTGTTATGATCTTTGCCTCATTTTTAAAAATCTGGTATGTGTTATAGTTTTCTGCTTCTTTGTAAGCTAATGATATTTGATGGGAGGTTGGACATTGTGTCTTAGGTTACTAAATATTGGATGTTATGCTTTGTTGTTCTCTTTAAAGACTTGAATTTTGTTTTAACAGAGAGTTAAATGATTTGTTGATAACTACTATCATTTGAAACTTGATTTTAAATTTTGTTAGGAAAGGTCTGGGTAGACCACTATTCAAGAGCTAATTTAAGCCTACCTATAAGCTATGATTCTCCTGGAGTTCATACTGAATGCCCTGGGCATTCATTAACATTTTTTTTACTCTGGTTGGTTAGTTCTCCAATATATGTTTCTTCAGGAATTGATTGACTTATAGTTCCACTGCTTTTCTTTGTCTAACCTTGTAAAATTTCACTTTATGAATGCAAATCTTAGACTCCAACAACAAATTCCCTGAGACCACTATCTAGATCTTATACAAAACTTCTTTGTCTGAATAGATTCTTTCTCCCTGGTACTTTGTCTTTCAAATTTCACTCACTTGAGCTATAACAAACTACCACTTCTGAATCCTTGACTCAAGACTTGTTCCATCACCTACTTGAGTTCTCCCTCTCTCCATTAAGCTGCGTAAGATCTCTTCAAAGAGAGAGAAAAAAAAATCAGAGACATCATAAGGCTCAAGTCACTTATTTTCCTTGTCTCAAGGATCACAATTATAACTTTTTCCATTGACCAATATCTGAAATGATTATTCCATATATTTTGCCTTTTTTCTACTTCTTTGTGGTGGAAGGATAAAATTAATAAAAGTACTCCTTCATTGTTGAAAATTAGAGTTCTCAGATCTTTTATTCATTGCAGCCCAATTCATAATTGCTAAGTCATGGAAGAAACCTAAGTGCCCATCAATCTATGAATGGATTAATAAATTGTGGTACATGTATACCATGGAATATTATGCAGCCTTAAAGAAAGATGGAGACTTTACCTCTTTCATGTTTACATGGATGGAGCTGGAATATATTCTTCTTAGCAAAGTATCTGAAGAATGGAAGAAAAAGTATCCAATATACTCAGCCCTACTATGAAGCTAATTTATAGCTGTTGTATAAATGGTATTACCCAACTATAACACAAGAATATAGGGAAAGGGGCAAGGGTAGGGAGGAGAGAAGGGAGATTGGGGTGGAGGGAGGGTAATTGGTGGGGCCACACCTACAGTGCATCTTAGAAGGGTACAGGTGAACCTTGGTAAATGCAGAATACAAATGTCTTCATAAAATAATGGAGAAATTGCCAGGAAGGCTATGTTAATCAGTTTGATGAAAATAGTTCAGATTGTATATGAAATCAGCACATTATACCCCTTGATTGCACTATTGTACACAGATATGATTTAATGATAAAGATAATAAAAAAATCACAAAAAAATTAAAGCTTTCAAGACTTGCTTTAAACAAATAGAGATTTAGATTCCACTCAAATTCTATGCATTTTTGGCATTTTCAATAAAAGAACTCAGCTGATATGGTGGTAAAATAAACAAAACTCTTTGCACATTTCAGAATTCATAGTGCCCTGGCCTGTTTTTCTATCTGGCCTTTAAAGAGGTTTGTTTATTTTTTTTTATAAAACAATTATAAGATCATTTTCACAATTATTAGAACATAATTTTTTTATTAAGTCATTTGTACATAGATCATACATACATTTATGCCATTATGGGATTCGATGTGTTGATTATTTGTATAAACTGGAGTGTTTACATGCTACTAATCAACATAGCTTTCACCTCTTTTACCCAATTACAGCATTAAGATATTTGTGTTCTACACTTGATAGATCCAACTTGTACTTGCATTATGCTCCATAGGTGTGGCCCCCTTGCTAACCCTCCCTCTATCACCCCACCCAGCTACCTTCCTCTCTCACTCCCCTTCCTCCTTCATCCTAGAATATAGTTGTGTTTCATTTTTCATATGGACATGTAAGTGATTATAAATTTGTCTTATAGTAGAGTTGAATACATTGGACTTTTTTTTTCCATTCCCGAGATACTTTACTGAGGAACATAACATTTTCAATGTTTCAATTGAATAAATGAGATTTTTATCAGAGGGAAAAAGGAGAAGGTTGTGAAAATATGTATTTATAAACAAAATAAGGACAAGTAAAATGGTTTCTGTAGAGGGATTTTCCACATATTATTTTTTTTCTTTCAAATTCTTTTTGAATGAATGTAGCATTTGTATAATAAAAATGCCTTCTTAGCAAACTGTGCTGGAACCTCTAGATATATGTGTGGGAAATAAGCTCTCAAAATTTTACCATTACCTTATGCCATATACAGAAATTAATTTAAAATTTATGATGTATTTAAGGGTGGCATCAGATCTCACTTCACTTGATATCTAATTCTGGATGAATTCTGTTACATTATTTAAATTTCATGTGCAAGTAAATTTATTATAATACAATGGGGTGATAACAAAGAACCAAAAATAGTATAATATTTTGGCCATGAGATTGGAGAGAAGAAGGCATGTAAGTCATAAAAGTCTATTTGTGTGTATTGAAGATGGGGCATGGGGCCTTCATGGTGGCTTGTCTGAGAGGCTTCTGAGTCAGGGTAGGTCTTAACCACATGGATAGTGACAGAGAGAGGCATAGTAAGCACAGCAAATGTCACAGACAATGGTGCTGGGACATCGTCTTACCCAGTGCTTTCTTTGTTCTGAAGTTTAGTGTGCGATTATTCAGCCAATTTTTCAGATCTTGCTATAATTAAGCACTGTTATAATATATTCACTCATATCACTTCTTTTAAACATAGAAACAACACTTATTTCTAGGTTATTACATCAGCTTCTGTCCCTCTCAAATGTCCCAGGAGACAGTCTGGGGACTGGAGGCCATTTTCAAAAACTCTTTCTTTCACAGTTTCCTTGAAAGACATTCCAAGCTTTATTATCTTATCATATATTAAGACACAAAACATTCTTCATTGCTTATTATATGTTTTGAAGGAGGAATTATTATACATTGATAATTGAAAGTCTTAGAAATTTAAAGATATTTCTGACTTCATTTGGTTAGTCATTTTAACATCTTGAAATGTAACCCTTTCTTATATGTGTTATCAGCAATCAAATTTTACAAAAAAAAGCAAATGCAGCCTTTCAGGTCTTCTTAATGTGATTAATGGGAGCAGAAATGCTGAAGCAGAGAGCAAGACTTGCATATGTTTGTGCCAAGGAAACAGAAGCTGCACTGCCCCCCAGCCATGCCTGCTACACACAGCCAACACACAGTCTACTGGAATAGGACCATCCCATCCAAGCCTGTCCTCAGGTCTCACCTCAAGGTCACTGTGTCGGGCTCAAGTACATCCTCCATCCATAATCACAACCATGTGCTATCAAAATTTCTCTAACAGAACGGCTTTCAAGGTGTGTTGCAGGAAAGCCCAGATGAAGTCCTGGCAAGGAGAATTTTCACCTATTTAGAGGTTCTGGCCTCACATTGGAACCATTACCACAGACCATCTGTCTCAAGCTGTCAAGTCCTAAGATTTTCAGGGATCAGAGAAATGGGCTGGTTTCATTCTGATTCTCATGCCAGTGTGCCTCCTGACACATTGTGATATAAGACTTGACAGATTACGATACAATATTCACAATGGATAGCCCCTGTGATGGGGTTTGGTAAATTTACTTTTTAAATTACTTTCTGTAGATTCTAATTTTTTAGTATTATTTACAACTAGAAAAAACATTAAAGATATTTTCAGCTAAGTATACAGTAGCGATGCTAGTCTCCTTTTTATTTTATTAATTACTTGTGTATATTATTAATAATTTTGTTAATACTTTTTAACATTTTCTCTATGATTTTCTTTCAAATTTTCATAAGGAAAGTATGTGAGTAGATCTGGGGACTTCCACACATTCGTATAACTTTTACAACCTGTGATTTCTTTGTTGGGGACATTTTCGTATGTCTGTAGTGTTTTTGTCACATTAAAAGATATCTTAAGCAAATATTTCACAAAAGAGAAGCATGTGATTCAACTAATGTTTTACAATGACTTTGCATCCATCAACAAAGACATATGTAAACCATATTCTCTTCTTGTTTTGCATGCAAGCTGGTATCAGGGCACAAGGTGTCACTGTGCTAAGTATAGGGCAAGGATTAAGACAAAGAAAACATGATTTTAGTCACCATAAGTATATATTTTGTTATAATATTCAGTTTAAAAATAACTTTGGCAGCAATTCTATAACTAGTCCTGTGCTGCAAGATAAAAAAGGAATGCATTTTCTACCTTCAAGAAATTCACAATTGACTTTCTAAGTAATATGCTATGTAATCTCCCTAAAGGAGTTCATGTAAAATGATAATGACCCAATAGGATGGGGAGGTAAATGTAATCATTGATGTGTTGATGCCTATTTTAGCAAATTTGTTGCTTTAACTTTAGAAGTTATTTTTGGTTTTGTTTTATAAACAAAGAAATTCAGCTTTAAGCATTTTAGCTGAATAGGTTTGGTTTCTGAACCAAAACTTACCTTATCACATGACAACTACCCTTGAGTAAGATTTTCATAAGCTTGGTGAAGTCAGATGTCTGAAACAACTTCTCTTCTCTCCTTGGTTTACCCTGAGTCTTCTAAACAGATTTCCAAGAATGGGGAGGAGAGATGGGGAATCTTAGCCCATTCTTGATGTGATCACAGAATACTTTAGACTGGGTAATTGATTACAAAAACTATTTCTTACAGTCGTGGAGGATGGAAGTCTGGGATCCAGACACCAGCAGATTCAGGGTCTCTGCATCCTTACACGGTGACGGGGTGGAAAGGATGAAGGCTGTGAGCTTACATGGCAGGAGAGATGGAAGGGCAAAAGGGCCTGGCTATTCCCTCCAGCACAAAATTCATGACAAGGCGGATCCCCTATGGCCCAACCACTGTCCAAAGGTCCCCCTCCTAACTCCATCACCTTAGGGTTTAATTTCCAATATGTGGGTGTTAGAGGGACACACATATCCACACACAGGAAGGGAGGGAGGGAGGGAGAGACAGAGAGAGAGAAAGAAAAGCAAGAAGGAGAATAATGGAGGGAGGGAGAGACGGAGAGAGAGAGAGGAAAGAGAGAAGAGGGAGAGCAATGGAGAGAGGGACAGAAAATGTCCTATGGAGTGACAAGTGATAAGGAAATGTCAAGCCCTGCATAAGTTATGGCATATTGGTTTCCTTCTTTCTTTTTTTTTAGGCTGAGTTATAATGAGGTAGACAGGAAGAGATTACTCTGGATAGCAGGAAGGTAGATATTATCAATGTTCTCCTATCTATTATGTTTTCTCTGTCATTTGCTCTTTTCAAATCTGCTTGACTCTCCAAATCTCTTCACTAATTAATTCTATGTGAGGTCAAAACTCTCTCCAACACCAAAGACCCTCATCCCCATCACTAAGAATACCAGAGAAACCAACTTCCCATCATCACAACGAGTCGAAGGATGGCAAATTTTCTACCAACAGAATTGGTGCATGTTATCAGAGAATTCTTTCCAAAGATGAAAGAGGAGAAGAAGCAGCTGAGGCAGGTGTGTGGTCCTTCCGACGAGACGCCAAGGATGGGGAAGCCTTAGCTAAACTGGAAATGGGGTAGAATCTTCAGAAAGAGTGGAAGAGTGTGAATAGCCTTGCCAAAAAAAAATAAAATAAAAAAAATTCCCGAAGGAAATTAAAGACTGCTTTGATTAAAGAGAAGATGAGAACATTACAAAAAATGAGGCTGGAAAAACTTTTGCTAACAATTTAGGTTGAGAATCTTGAAGGTAAAGGGGTTTGACCAATGAAATAATCAGATTTTAGCTTTTTAAAAAGGTCAGTCTGATGCTGTGTGCAGAAGAACAGGAGGAAGAAGATTGGTCCTAGGTTTGAGTGTCTGAAGGCATGGACTCCATTTTCCTGACGCCCTGCACCTTAACACCTGGGCAAACCAGGCGAGAGTAGTCCTATTGCTTCCCACCCATGGTGGAATTCACAGATACTATGTGACAAATGGTTCTGTGATTTTTGTGCTACTTTTTGGCAGCCCTAGTCCCATACAGCCGTACTCTATCTTGTCCCCTGGGTATATGAGATTTGCTCCCGCCTTTGAGGCCAAACCGCAGTGGTTTTCATACTCAGCCCTGTCTCCTACTTGTCTGAATCTTCCTGGGTGGCCTGGGCACATCCTTACCTTCACATCTTCTGAGTTACTTTGTTGCCAATTTATCTTCTGTAACTCCCGCTTGGTGTTTTTGACCCCATGCAGTGCACATTCTTCCAGTACTGGGTTGCTCTCTATTTACACGTATTCTTACAAGTAGTACCCTCTGTCGCCTATCATGTCATTGTCATTTGTTCTTCTTTGGCTATGTTACTTAGAATTTGCCTGTTTATCTTTTGTTATGTGTTTCAGTTTTTGAATTTTTAACATCTGGCCAATTCGAAGATATCCATTTTGTTTTAAAAACACTATTTCTATGCACAGCCTAGAATGCAGCTCTCCAGCTCAGAATTGCCTTCTGAACTCCAGAATGACAGCTTCCCCACTCACACACCCACTTGGATGGATTCTATGCATTATCTAGTGAACGTACATGAACTTGACTTCCACGTTCCCTTCCCTGGTCTTCTCAATCTGAAGACACATTATTTTCATTCATCTGGTTCCCCAGGCCGAGATATCAGGGACATCTTCTCTTCCTCACCCTCATGTCCTATCCCTCATCACCATCTACAAGCTCTCCCTCCAGACCTCTCCAGCACCAGCCGCCACCCGCCCAGCCGACAGCGCTGGCTTCCTCTCCCTCTTGAGGCAGCTTCTCAGGTGATCTTGTTGCCCCACTGTGGACCTCTTCCCACTGGTTTTCCACATGGAAGCCAGATCAATTAAAAAGTGTAAATTTGGATCTCTTAAAAATAACTTATTTTAAATAATGACTTCTTTGGGTTCCAAGATTACCAGGTTGAACATGATTATGGAAGAGGCGCTACTCCCCAAAGAGTGCTTAATTCTGCTACTTGTAGATGAGCATGAGTTTTGGGGGTAGAACTTTCCTCTAGTGCTTGCATAGTGCACTGCCCCATAAATCGGACAACGTACGTTTTTATGTTTGTTTTCACAGTTTCAGAGAGGGAACAGTCTGAATGCACGCCCTGGTGCTACCATATTTCCTGGATTATGGGTCAGACATTTAAGCTAAACTTCGGTGCCATATGTTTCCTCTGTGTGGCAATTTGTTATCATGAGCTTCTTCATCATGGTCCTATGGTTTCTTCCGAAGTAAAAGCTGCAGTTATCTCTTTTAATTACCATTCATTCATTGTTGATTGAGCACCTACTGGGTACAGCAAACTGTGCCTCTTGTATGCACAGGAGGTACAGGGATAAGTAAAGTTCAGTCACTGCCTTTAAGGAACGTGTCATTCTCTAGGGGAGATGGAACACGCAGATGGCCATATGTGTGGCGTGTACAAAGTTGAACGGGAGTTCAGAGGAAGGAATGGCCAGTTCTGAGGATGTTAGAACTGAGAGTGGGGAGTCAACCGATGAGGATCACAAATTCTAATCTCACTCATGGCTTATTTCTATTTTTCTTTAACTTACTTTCCAAATGTTTAGAAAATAGCCAAGCATCTGTCTCCTATCCAAAAGTATACTTATGATATTTCATCTTTTGAAAGTTTCAACTTCTAAAATAGACTGCAATAACAACTGCTCAATCCAAGTTAGAATTGCTCCTTAATGAATCCAGATTCCTTATTTTGTAAAGAAATTCAGAGTCAAAGAGTTTGAATTCAGTTCTACATGCCCAGATAAGATCAAGGAAAGAAAAATATTTAAAGAATGTTTCTCTAAAAATATTAGCTTTTACCAAGGGTTTTTATATCTTTTCATCTCCAAATTTCTTTTTGAAATATTTTATAAATACAGTGATATAATATACATGCATATGAAAGTGTAGTGTTTTTATATATGAATCTACATGAATATGAAAGTGTAGTGTATCTGTATATGCATATATATATGAATATATTAATATGAAAATACAGTGTATCTATATATGAAAGGTATTTTTTCATATTAATATATATCAATATAATTAATACACTTATCATATAAAATGTATCTATATATGAATATATTTTAAATAAAGGTATATGCATCTATGTATGAACCTACTTGAAAGTATAGGGCAGTGAAGTTCCGTGAGAAGCCAAAACAATTGTGTGAACAGTTTGTGATCTAACAAGATTGCAATTCACAGAAACCATTTTTTAAAGCTAGTGAAATCAGAAATAAATTGATAAGGAAATAGTTTCCCCCGTGTGTCAATCAAATATTGTTAATGCTGTATTTTTTGACGTTTTTGGTTAATATTTTCTCCTTGTAAGATAAGGGTTGTTTAGTACTACTTCATCTTCAGCAGAGTTTTAAAATGAGAAAATGGGGATCGGGTGGCACCTGTGGCTCAGTGGGTAGGGCGCTGGCCCCATATACTGAGGGTGGTGGGTACAAATCCAGCCCCAGCCAAACTGAAACAAAAAAATAGCCGGGCGTTGTGGCGGACGCCTGTGGTCCCAGCTACTTGGGAGGCTGAAGCAAGAGAATCGCCTAAGCCCAGGAGTTGGAGGTTGCTGTGAGCTGTGTGATGCCACGGCACTTTACCGAGGGTGATAAAGTGAGACTCTGTCTCTACAAAAGAACAAAAGAAAAGAAAAGAAAATGAGGATTTTTATTCGGGAGTAGAGAAGATGCATAGGAGAACCCCAGCTGTGTGTCTTATCAACATCAGAACCTGAACCATTTTCAGTTAATTCCCCCCAGAGTGTAAACGCATTGATAGGAAATAGAGACAAGACAGCAGCAAGGGCTGGCCGAGACCAAGGGCAAGGTTAAGACGTAAAGACACAAAGACATTGCTTCTGGTTGGTAGTGACTGTGACCTCACTCCGGTCATTTTTTTTTATACTGCCTCAAGACATACTGGTTTGCAAACAATTGGATTTAACCTGTCTGTCCTTGTATTTCTTCATCTATAAGATTAGAAGTTGGAACTAGGTTCCCAGGGAGGTGTACCATCAACCGTAAAGTAGCTGCAGGTAACTCATTCTCTCCTTTGGTACCCTGGTATTCTTACACACAGCTTTGGGGGCTGGGACACAGCCATGGCTGTATAAACAGGTGCTCAAACAGTGTGTTTACATAGTGCAAACTTCAGGTAAGTTAACGGAGTCGCTTTGGCAAAAAAATTTATTGCAGCAAAGCCAGAGGCGATTTCTCATGAGTAGAGGTTAAAAGCAGCTGCCTGTAGATCAAATTTCTTACACAATTTTTGTTTTAATTATCTCAAATGGCGTCATTGATAAACTGGTAAATTGCACTGAAGGTTGGATATCCAACTCAGTTTCTTTTAGGAGCTAAATAGCAATCACCCCTTTATTCTTTGATGCCCCCCCATTTTCTGCTACTTCCTACATTATTCCAGGGTCCTTTGCTCATTTATATTAGAGGCCTGGGCATTAAGTGCTGGAGTTTGTGGTCTTGTTTCTAGAAAATCATAAATTGAAAGCTGTATTAACTTCAGAGTCCTCAATTGCTCTCAATTAGCTTATGAGTAGTTTAGCGTGGAAAATAATTTGGACTAGAGAAAGACCCAGCTAGCTATGTCTAAGGAGGACAGCCAGGGGAATTCACTGAATTTATACTTTAATATTTTACTTCTGAGTCCACCATTACTTCCAATGACTTAGGCATTTCTGTGTCTCTATCAGAAAGTCTGGAGCCTACTTGTCTTTAGGCGTGGTGGTGCCAGTTAAAAGGTGCAAGGAAAATGCAGGCAATCGTCCTCTTATTTTACCTTTTTAATTTCTGTTTTTACTACTTCACATCACCCTTAGCTTCAGAAGATGGTGACCGTATTATAGACTTTGTGAACTGTGAGGCCCCACTTTCTCAAAACGTGGGCTCGTGAGTATATCTATCAGCATTACCTGGAGCGATCAATTAAAAACAGTCATTCCAGGACCCATAGCCAGACCAGCTGAATCAGAATCTTGGAATTTTGAGCTTGAGAGCCCATATCGTTAACAAGCTTTTCAGTTGGGTGCAATGCAAATTCACATTGAAAATCATCATCGTAAGTATTATCCCAACAGCGCATGACAGTCAGTCCTATCACGTACTGTCCACACCCTGGCCTCTAGATGCACCCTTCTGACTTGGATCGGGTCTTCCTCGGGAAGCTGAGCATCACTGCTGAGCCTTCCCAGTGCCTTCCAATCCTTCCTGATAGAACCTGTTCCATACAGACCTTTATCCTAGTCCTCGCTCTTTGCCACACAACCAGGGACATTTCCAGAGTAGAAATCTCTTCTCTTCACTAGGGTGATTAAAACCATCCCGCCATAACTGTCTATTACTTAGAGAATAAAACCCAAACACTTTGACAACACCCCTCCCTGGCCCACCTCTCCCCACCACCTGCCATCCCCGGCCCCACTTCAGGATTGGAAGCAGCAGTGGACCCTTGACCATGGGCCTCTGGACATTCCTTCCAAGAACACTTAGTCCTTCCGTCCTGTTCCCTGCCACAAAGGAAAACCAGAAGCCATGCAAAACAGACGAGGAAGGTCTTGAAGCTATCATTTGCCTCAAAATCTCACTCGAGGGTTAAATCCCCGGGATCTTCCCCACACCTTGCACACGGGGCATTGCCAGTGTCTGGTCACCTCCCTGTCCCTAAAATTTCCTCTCAAAGTTCTTAGCACCCAGCTTTGAAGTTAAGTTTTGCTTGCCAGTGTAGTATCATAAAGCCTGGATTCCTTTTTTGCTTTTATTTTATTTGTTTTGTTTTATTTTATTTTATTTTTGAGACAGAGTTTTTACTTTGTCATCCTTCGTAGTATGCTGCGGCCTCCTAGCTCACAGCAACCTCAAATTCTTGGGCTCAAGTGATTCTCTTGCCTCAGCCTCCCAAGTTGCTAGGACTATAGATGCCTGTCACAACGCCGAGCTACTTTTAGAGATGGGGGTCTCACTCTTGCTCAGGCTGGTCTCGAACCTATGAGCTCTGGACAATCTACCTACCTTGGCCTCCCAGAGTGCTATAATTACAGGCGTGAGCCACTGTGCCCAGCCCTGGATTCCTTTCATGAATGTTATAATCTGCTCTTTCTGCAACACCTGTGACACTAATGGGCGGGCAGGTAGGTAAGCTGGTCTGTGCTCAAACCACTCCCACTGATAGTGGTCTCCATGTTATTATAGATTAACTGAAGATTATTTTTTTTAATCCCTTCTGCCTGACCATACCCTAAATCTTCAGTAACTGGTTTCAACTGATTCCTAAGATCTCTTAAATAGATTTAGACTTTAATTGGAGAGTTGGGGCTGGTAGACTCCTGAGTAGGGAGGGAGGACTCGGGTCCACAGGGTGCACGGGAGTCTCCCGGAGTGCTTGGTCCCCTGTAGTTTACAATTCAGTGGCTCTGGGTCAGGACCTGAGAATTTGCTTTTCAAACTGGTTTTGCCATCAAGCTAACAGTGCTGGTAAAGGGATCCAAGTTTGAGAACCACAGCGCTATCGTGCAAATTTAATGTTTTCTTTCCCAGCAATATTAAGTAAGCCGAGCAATATTTAATTGGGGAAGAAGTATGTGGAATTCTACTAATGGCTCAAAAGCAGATGCAGTTTTCCTGAGAAACTAAGCTCCAGGGCCCTCATTTTCATGGGCCACTGCCAAGACTCTGTGCCTGATTTTGAAGTTATATAGTTGCATTCTTTTTTCTTATAGATTCTCTCTCCTCAGCGCACACAAACTTATGTGGACAAGCTTTGGGTTCTGCAAACTTCTGGCCTGCCTTTGCGCCAAAGCTAGATGTTTCATTTCTTGATTTTTAACTTTGTGCAGAGCCTTGAGTCTTTTCAAATGGTCAAAGTCCTTGCCCGCCCATCCTTCCTTGAAAATCAGATCAGTTTCGTAGCACTGTCAGCTCCCGTGTACATTAGAGCAGTCTCCCTCTGGAACAGCTCACAGCCTGTCTCCTCTGCTGCTGTCTCTTATTTTTCTTCTGTCCTTTGGTCCTTCAGTGAGTTGTTTCCTCTGAGTTTCTGATAACACCAGTGTCGTGACCTTCCTCCTCAGTTAATTTCTGTCAGCATGTTTTCCCACTTCTGCAGTCTAGTTTCTTTAAGAGTAGCGGTAAAATCATTAGAGATCTAAGAATAGAACTGCCATTCCATCCTACAATTCCTCTACTAGGTATATATCCAGAAGACCAAAAATCACATTATAACAAAAATATTTGTACCAGAATGTTTATTGCAGTCCAATTCATAATTGCTAAGTCATGGAAGAAGCCCAAGTGCCTATCGATCCACAAATGGATTAATAAATTGTGGTAGATATACACCATGGAATATTATGCAGGCTTAAAGAAAGATGAGACTTTACCTCTTTCATGTTTACATGGATGGAGCTGGAACATATTCTTCTTAGCAAAGTATCTCAAGAATGGAAGAAAAGTACCCAATGTACTCAGCTCTAATATGAAGCTAATTTATAGCTTTCATATGAAGGCTATAACCCAATTATAGCACAGGAATACAGGGAAAGGGGAAAGGGAGGGGAGGGGAGGAGGAAAGATGGGAATAGGGAGGGTAATCAGTGGGATCACACCTGCGGTGCATCTTAGAAAGGTACAAGTGAAACTCACTGAATCCAGAATATACAGGTCTTCACATAATAATGAAGAAAATGCCATGAATGCTATGTTAATCAGTTTGATGAAAATATTTCAGATTGTACCTCATGATTGCATTAATGTACACAGCTATTATTTAATAAAAGTAAATTAAAAAATTACAAATTCATAGGTACCAGAATGTCCCATGCATTCTTCACCCAACCTCTCCTACTGGTTTCCTAACATCTTGCTTCTTGTACTATGTAGTACAATATTAAAAACTAGGAAATAAACACTGGTCTAAGCTACAGACCTATTTAGATTTCCTGGGTTTACAAGCAGTTATCTGTATATATGTGTCTAATCTATACAGTTTTATAATGTGTAGCTTTGTGTGACCACCACCACAGTCAGAATACAGAACTGTTCCATCACCATAAGCATCCCTTATACAACACCTTTATAGTTATGCACTCCCTTCCCCTCCTCCTCAGCCATTCTTGACCACTGGCAACCACTAATCTGTTCTCCATTTTACAATTTTGATATTCTAAGAATGTCATATGTAGCCTTTTTTTTTTTTTTTTTTGAGACAGAGCCTCAAGCTGTCACCCTGGATAGAGTGCTGTGGCATCACAGCTCACAGCAACCTCCAATTCCTGGGCTCAAGCTAGTCTCTTGCCTCTACCTCCCAAGTAGCTGAGACTACAGGTGCCCTCTACAATGCCCAGCCATTTTTTGGTTGCAGCCGTCATTGTTGTTTGGCAGGCCCAGGCTGGATTTGAACCCACCAGTTCAGGTGTACATGGCTGGCACCTTAGCCCTTTGAGCCACAGGCACTGAGCCATATATGTAGCCTTTTGAGATTCGCTTTTTTCACTCAAAATAATTCCCTTGAAATCCATCCAACTTACTGTGTCATGGATGTGCCCCAGTTTGCTTAATCATTTACTGGTTGAACGACATTTGCATTATTTCCAATTTTTGGCTATCATGAATAGAGTTGTTGTGCATATTTGTGTGCAAGTTTTTACATGAACATAAATTTTCACTTCTCTGGGATAAATGCCCAACAGTGCAATTGCTAGATTTTATGGTAAGTTCTTGATTTTAAAAGAAACTGCAAAATTGTCTTCCATAGTATCAATATCATACTATGTTCCCACCAGCAATATGTGAGTGATCCAGTTTTCCACATCCTTGTCAGCATTTAGTCTTGTCACTACTTTTTAATTTTAGCTATTCTCATAGGTATGTAATGATATTTCATTGTGATACTAATTAGCATTTTCCTAATGGCTGATGAGGTCATGTATCTTTTTGTGTGCTTATTTCCATCTATATATTTATTCTCTTTGTGACATAGCTGTTCGTGTCTTTTCTGATTGAATTGCTTCAAGTTTTTTTATGTGTTCTAGATACAAGTTCTTCCTTGATTATGTGGCTTATAAATATTTTCCCCCAGTTTGTAGTTTGCCTTTTCATCCTCTTAACAGTACATTTTATAGAGCAAAAGTTTTTAATTTTAACAAGTTTCAACTTCTCAACTTTTCAACTTTTACTTGTATGGATGGTGCTTCTGGTGTCAAGTGTAAGAACTCTTTGCCTAGTTGTCGGTCTCTGAAATTTTATTTATTTATTTATTTTTTTGAGACAGAGCCTCAAGCTGTCGCCCTAGGTAGGGTGCTGTGGCATCAATAGTTCACAGCAACCTACAGCTCCTGGGCTCAAGCGATTCTCCTGCCTCCGCCTCCCAAGTAGCTGGGACTACAGGCGCCTGCCACAGCACCTGACTATTTTTTGGTTGCAGCCATCATTGTTGTTTGGTCGGCCCCGGGCTGGATTCAAACCTGCCAGTTCAGGTGTATGTGGCTAGAAAGAGCCACAGGCGCCAAGCCTCTGAAATTTTAATTTTTTTTTTTGTTTGTTTAAAAGTTCTGTAGGTTTTACATTTAAGGCCATCCATTCAAATTAATTTTTTTTTTTTTGAGACAGATTTTCACTCTGTTGCCCTGGGTAGAATGCTGTGGCATCATAGCTCACAACAACCTTAAACTCTTAGGCCCAAGTGATACTCTTGCCTTAGCCTCCCAAGTAACTGGGACTACAGGCACCTGCCACAATAGCCAGCTATTTTTTTTAATTTAATTTTTTTTTTTTTTTTTTTTTTTGTAGAGACAGTCTCACTTTATTGCCCTTGGTAGAGTGCCATGGCATCACACAGCTCACAGCAACCTCCAACTTCTGGGCTTAGGCGATTCTCTTGCCTCAGCCTCCAGAGTAGCTGAGACTACAGGTGCCCGCCACAACGCCCGGCTGTTTTTCTGTTTTGCAGTTAGGCCGAGGCTGGGTTTGAACCCACCACCCTCAGTATATGGGGCCAGCGCCCTGCTTGATGAGCCACAGGCGCCGTCCAATAGCCAGCTATTTTTTTAGAGACGAGATCTTGCTCTTGCTCAGGCTGGTCTCTACCCTGTGAGCTCTGGCAATCCATCCGCCTGGGCCTTCCAAAGTGCTAGGATTACAGGCGTGAGCAACCATGCCCAGCCCATTCACATTACTTTTTATGTAAGGGATGAAGTTTACATTCCATTTAGATTCATTTAGGTTCATTATTTTGCCTACGGATGTCCAATAATTGAAGCACCATTTGTTGAAAAGTCCCCTTCTGCCATCCATACTAATTTTTAAGCCAGATTTTCAAAAATTGTCCCTTTATATTTTTATAGGCTCGAGAGCTCTTTCTAAAAGCTGTAGAAGAAGAACAAAATGGAGCTCTCTATGAAGGTAAAAACTTGGGGCCCAGGATCATATTGTCCCAACAATTATGAATAACAACTCTGTTACTGTTTTTTTTTTTTATTTCTTTGTTTTTTGTTCTGTGTTTGGTCAGAACATCAGTCTTGGTATATAGTTGTCCCTTGGTATTTGTGAGGGATTGGCTCCAGGACCCCCTATGGATACCAAAGAGGGGGTACTCAAGTCCCATATATAAAATGGTATAGTGCTTGTATATAACCTACTCATGTCCTTCCGTAACTTTAAATCATCTCTGGATTACTTATGATACCTAATACAATGTAAATGCTATTAAATACAATAGAATCTCTGTAGCTGACCTCCTCCCTACATTAACCACCATAAGTTGACCTGATTTTCATAGATCAGACATGCACCACATGTATGTATTGGGACAGTAAGCTGAGTTCCTTAAGTTGATTACCTCCATATGTGTTACATGTCTTAAGTGGGCATCTTGCAGGGGTTCTATTGTAGTTGTTGTATTTTTTGTTAAATTCATGTTGTTATTTTTTTTGCTGAATATTTTTTATCTCTAGTTGGTTGAATCCAAGGATCCAAAACCCACAGATACAGAGGGCTAACTATATTTGAAATTTTTTTTTAATAAATCAAAAGTAAAAGTTGTATTTGTATATAGCCTGTCTTTTCACAACAAAATATGGCTGAGAAACATCAACATATTGGTAGGATGAGTAAAATGACCTTTCCTATAGTTTTAGCATTTATTAATTCCTACTGGTAAAGTCTTTAAAATGATTATTCACTTTAAAATGGGATATGCTCCTTTATTTATTTATTTATTTATTTATTTATAGAGACTGAGTCTCACTTTATCACCCTCAGTAGAGTGTCATGGCGTCACAGCTCATAGCAACCTCCAATTCCTGAGCTTAGGCTATTCTCTTGCCTCAGCCTCCCTAGTAGCTGGGACTATAGGCGCCAGCCAGAACACTTGGCTATTTTTTGTTGTTGTTGCAGTATGGCTGGGTCCACGTTCGAAACCGCCAACCTTGGAATATGGGGCCGGTGCCCTACCCACTGAGCCATAGGCGCCACCCGGATATGCTCCTTTAATAGATGAAAATTACTTCAGAAGATGGGAATATAAAGGATAAATTGAGTTCCAATTTACATTTTGTCAAGAGGAATACACTTTAGCTTTGTCTTTTTTATTAATGCAATAGAAAGTATAAGTAAACAAAGTACAAACCATTTTAGGTTTGTAATTTTGCTTTCGTTTTGTGCTAGTAAAGATAATAATTAGGGCATGGGAAAAATGCTTGTGTTTGATTCATTTGTAAATGTCCCAAAAATAACATTCAGGGTTACTGTGTTTATGGGCAGGTTTCTTGTAGTGGTATTTTTGCTGGGATTTTATTTTAAAGCAGTCCAGTTGGTCAAGTCCCTGTACAGCCTTTTAGTTGGTGAGATTTCCCATCTCCATTTACTATTTGGTAGTTTACCCATAAGAACATGTTCTTTTTGACAGAATATGTGGAATCGAATAGAGTTCATCTGAGGAAAAAGAACTAGTCAACCTCTACCACCCCAGGTTCTATTGGTATATTTTTATGGGTAGAGATTATTGAATATTACAACTCTAAGCCACCTGGCCAGGAGATTTATTAAAAAAAAATAGATTTTAAAGGTTATTTAACTAAACAAGAGGCAGCTGGACTAAAGGAGTTGAAGGATAAATTCCAAAGCTCTTCTCTATGCCACTGCATAGCATTTGATTTTCCTCAACACTGTGTCCTAGAAAGAAGTTTGCTTAAAAGTGTTGTTTTTCTTTTTGGGGGGGAGGAGGGGAGGTTGAGTATAGCAATTGTATTTCCAGAGCCCAAAGAAAAACAACTCAATAAAATTCATAATACTAGCTGGGGTGCAGTGGCTCACACCTGTAATCCTAGCACTCTAGGAGGCTAAGGCAGGGGAATCACTCGAGCTCAGGAGTTTGAGACCAGTCTGAGCAAGAGTGAGACCTCTATCATTACAAAAAATAGAAAAATGAGCCAGGCATTGTGGAAGGCGCCTGCAATCCCAGCTACCTAGAAGGCTGAGGCAGGAGGATCACTTCTATCCAGGAGTTTGAAATTTCTGTGAGCTAGGCTAACTCCATGCATGGCACTCTAGACTGGGCAATAGAATGTGACTCTGTCTCAGAAAAAAAAACAAAACATAACACATAAGAGGGTGAGGAAAAAGATGGGAAGGGCTAAAACATAAGAGTAAAATAACAGCATCTTAAATTTCTATGACCTGTTAGCTTTAGGGAAGAAAAACTTTCTGAGGAATAAGTTTTGGAAATAAGTTTGTGTCACTGAACCACTGTTGCATGGGAAAAGGGGGGAATTTGGCTGTTCATGGAGAAAGTTACCAATTATACCAATTTGATCATAGTTAAAAGTGATCAAAGGAAATGAAAAAAATGTATGGCCAGAGCTAATTTAGCTTTATTTCTTCTTTTAGCCATCAAGTTTTATCGTAGGGCTATGCAACTTGTACCTGATATAGAGTTCAAGATTACTTATACCCGGTCTCCAGATGGTGATGGCGTTGGAAACAGCTAGTGCGTATATAATTTGATAGACAGAACGCAGAGTTTATTGTAGAGTTTGTTAAATTATCTTTGCCCTGTTGACTCTTAATGTGATAAGAATGTGTTACTAATTCTGTTCTGCTATGTCCTTGTGATATATCCTTGTTTATAAAATTGTAGACATTTTTCAATTAGGGAATTTTAAGATTAGCATATAGAAGTGCACGTTTTAAACAGATGTAAATATAAAAGGTAATGTAAGCATTTCTAATTTTTTGTAACAAAAGCATGATCACTAAAAGGAGTAAAAGGACATATTTTACCTTCTTGAAATCCATTTGAAGAAAGTATTAAAATATAATTTCGGCCAAAGTTGGCAAGATGTTAATAATGGTTGCAATTGGCTGATGTGTACATGGGATTTTATTACACTAGTCTCTCTTCTTTTGTATGTGTTTGAAACACTACTTTTTTTTTTTTTTTTTTT
>CAUYON010055558.1:0-10645 GCA_963573935.1 Arctocebus calabarensis
AGACAGAGCCTCAAGCTGTCACCCTGGGTAGAGTGCTGTAGCATCACAGCTCACAGCAACCTCCAATTCCTGGGCTCAAGCGAGTCTCCTGCCTCCGCCGCCCAAGTAGCTGGGACTACAGGCGCCCGCCACAACGCCCGGCTAGTTTTTCTCTTTTTAGTAGAGAAGGGGTCTCCCTCTTGTTTGGGCTGGTCTGGAACTCCTGAGCTCCAGGGATCCTCCCACCTTGGTCTCCCAGCTGAGATCACAGGTGTGAGCCACGTGCCAAAAAAAGACATTTTTCTGAAAAAGGGGTTCATACACATCCAAAAGGGTCCCTTCTGCAAAAAGAAAGAAAGAAAGAAAGAGAAATGAAAGGGAGGGAGGGAGGGAGGAAGGAAGGAAGGGTTAAGAATCCCTGCTCTAAAACCACACTCCGAAAATCTTTGTTCATGGTGACAGCAGCCCCAGAGGCTAAGGGGAGAAAAGGGAACCGCCCACACCAGAGAAATGACTGACGTTCTCAGTCTGGGGTCCCCGAGAAGGGAGCCACGCTGAACTCAAGAATAACCAGAGAGCTGACCCCAACTGTACCTCCACTTGCCCCAGGAAACGAGCCATAAACAAAGGTCTCGGCAGTCGGAAAGTCTACCAAAATAATTGAACGTGACCAGCAGCGGGAATTATCTGCTAAGACACAGTAATAGTGGTTTTAGCCTGCCGTTCCCCGCTTGAGGAAACAAGGGAAAGTCATTTTCGGAGGGGCAGGGAATGAAGGGGAAATCGTTGTTCTCAGGAGGCCACGAGAGCCATGGGGAGACAATGGATTTAGAGTCAGACCCTGGCACCCTCTGTGGGGGTCGGGAGAGTTAGTCCACATTCCCAAGTCCCAGCCCCTCGTCTGTAAGAGTGCGAGGGACAGAAAACCCCGACATCTCCTCTGTTCCTTCCTTTGTGATAAGGGGCAACTGCTGCGAGCAGACGGTGAGAAGCGTCTTCTCTAGAGAAGAAAGGCTACAAGACCGAGAAAGGTCTGTGCTTGTGACTGACAGGGTCAAATAGGGGGACCTCCCAAAAAGAGACCCTCCCCCCACTACCAGCCCCTACCCCTCCCACCCTTTAAATCCCCATCCACCCTAACCCCGGTGCTGACCCCTTTCTCCGGCTCACTCGCACTTGGTGGAAATAACTGCCGACTTGCCCAGAACCGTTACCTTCCCTTCACGTTTCGGAATAATCTTTTATTTTCAGTCCTTGACCTCTCAGGTAGGAGCAAAGCTAGTCTCTTTCTTTCTCTCCTGGAGCTTGAAATTCCCTGCCCGTCTCTGTCTCTGCCAGAAACCTTCCAGGTTCTCTTATTTATACTCATTAGCACCTAAATCAGGGGTTTTCAATCTATTTCATTTCACAGCACACTTGAACCGATAGTTAAACTTCTGCAGCACACTTAAATTATGTTGGTTAAAAAAAAAATAGAATATATTTACTGTGCTTCGAATTTCTTTCGAAAATAATTTGATTAACGATCTTTAATAACTTTTTTTTTTTGTAGAGATAGAGTCTCAATTTGTCACCCTTGGTGGAGTGCCGTGGCGTCACACAGCTCACTGCAGCCTCCAACTCTCTGGGCTTAGGGGATTCTCTTGCCTCAGCCTCCCGAGTAGCTGGGACCACAGGCACCGGCCACAAAGCCTGGCTATTTTTGTTTTAGCAGTTCAGCCGAGGCCAGGTTTGAACCTGCCACCTTCGGTATATGGGGCCGGCGCCCTACTCGATGAGCCCCAGGTACCGCCCAATCTTTAATAATTTTTGAGGCACACCTAAGATCCTCTCATGGCACACCAGTTGAAAATCACTGCTCTAATTATTGGCTAATGCTGCAAAACAGAAAATCTATTCAGCCAGCCCATCTTAACCTGGGGCTCCAGCCTGGGGTTCAGAAGGCTCAGGGTTCCAGGCACTTGACAATGGAGGAATTAAAAGGTCTGGGATTTGTAGACTGGGCAGGCAAGAGAAAGTTCTCCAAAATGTAAGGCACCAACATTTTGCCAGTGTTTTACCTCCACTGGTGAATGGTGATACGTTTTCACCAGTCATGATGGGTTCCATTTTCTTATTGTCCTTTCCGAGTATGAATTTGGGGTAAAATATTTGAAAGACCCACTGGCTTTGTTGTTTTCTTCTTTCTGTTCAAGTGAAAATAATTTTCAGACATGGAACCACACCTTCCAAGGCAGAGCACTTCTTGCTTTTTCAAAATGGCATTTTCCTTCTGAGACTCTGTTGGGTGTCTGGGTTCACGTCAGCCCGAGCAATCACACAATCTGGTGACACATGCCCACGGGTCACCACGGAGCTCCTTTCTTGTGAGGTATCTTGGGTTTAATTGTTTTATCTTTAATACTTTTGCCAGCAAAGACCAATGGCCTGTGGGAACCCTTTGGGGGCTGGCCCTTGGTCAGTTATCTTTTGGTCTTCACTTTCATATTTTATTTGGAAATAAAACTTTGTTATCCTATGGAATCCAAAGAGTCTTCACCTCTCTCTGTGAAGCAAGTACTGGGTTTATTTGTCTAGAGCTGGGACACAGCTCTGTTTTCATTTGGAAGCTGTCAGTTTGCTTTTCCTTGGCCCTGTAAGAAACTGTGTTGTTAGAATGAGTGGGGATGATCATTCCCATGGGGTCCTTACTTCTCATTACCACATTCTGTTGTTATTCCCTACGTTCATCTTTTTAAAAAAATATAGCTCTTTTGAGGAATCACTTATGTGCCATACAATTTACCAACTTAAAGTATAGGATGTCCATAAAGTTTGTGTGCAATTTGCTATGTTAAACTATTCAAATTGCACACGAACTTTATGTCCACCCCACATAGAATCAATTCCATGCCTTTAGTATATTCAGTTGAGCAACCATCACTCCTGAGAACTTTCCATTTTATCACCCCAAAAAGAAACTCCATAGCCATGAGCAGACACTCCCTATTTCTTTCCAGCCTACTCCACACCCTGCACCCCTACCACCAGGCAGCCATCAACTTATTTCTGTTTCTTTTTTTTTGAGACAGCTGTCACCCTGGATAGAGTGCTGTCACCCTGGATAGAGTGCTGTGGCATTACAGCTCACAGCAACCTCCAATTCCTGGGTTCAAGCGAGTCTTCTGCCTCTGCCTCCCACGTAGCTGGGACAACAGGTGCCTGCCACAACACCTGGCTATTTTTGTTTGGGTTGCAGCTGTCATTGTTGGTTGCCTGGCCCAGGCTGGATTTGAACCCGCCAGCTCAGGTTTACATGGCTGGCGCCTTAGGCCGCTGTGCCACAGGCGCCGAGCCAACTTATTTCTGTTTCTATAGATTTGCATATCTTGGACATTTCGTATAAAGTGAATCATACCACGTGCGGTCCTCTGTACATACCCAAGTGTTCAAGTTCATCTGTAGTTACAGCATCTATCAGTACTTTGTCACTTTCACTGCCAAGTAACATGACACAGTTATGCACAGCCCACATTTGACTCATCCACCGTCCGTTGGCGTCCACTTTTTGGCTGTTATTTATAGTGCTCCTATGAATACTCTTCTGCAAGTTTTTGCGTGGCCGTATGTTTCTCTTGGGTGTACACCCAGCAGTGGAATGGCTGAGTTATTCCCTATGTTTCTAGAAATCATGTTACTCACTGGGTGCAGTGGCTCACGCTTGTGATCACAGTACTCTGGGAGGCCAAGGCAGGAGGATTGTCTGAGCTCAGGAGTTGGAGACCAGCCTGAGCAAGAGGGAGACCCTGTCTCTATTAAAAATAGAAAAACTAGCCGGACTTGGTGGCGGGTACCTGTAGTCCCAGCTACTTGGAAGGCTGAGGCAGGAGGATCACTTGAGCATAGGAGTTTGAGGCTGCTGTCAGCTAGGACACCATGGCACTTTACTCAGGGTGACAGAATGAGACTCTGTCTCAAAAAAAAAAAAAAAATGTTACTCTACAATCCTATGGGACCTTTCCGCCCACGGCTCGTTTAATTCTTCTCAGGCCTCTGATAGGAAGTTTTTAGTTAGCTGCAGTAACAAATAAGCCCCAACAAGTTGATGGTGCAGCATACTCAAAGTTTATTTCTCACTCACGTAACAGTCCAACGGGGGTGGTCCTGGCTCACATGCTACTTTCCCCAGCACACCTGCTCCTAAACATCCCAGGTCATGGACTTTACGTTGGAGAAAACTTGTCATATGACTCCCACCCATGGCAAATAGGGCTGGGGAACATCATCTCTGGACAGGCAGCTGCTCCCAGAAGCAGCTTTGTGGCAGGAGAGAGGAAACACAGAATACTGGGGGTTGGTGGCACAGGGCTTTGGCTTCAGGGGACTCATGCCAGGATCCCCCACCACACCAGGTCAGAAAGGGAGATTCCTACCTCTCTCCTTCCCACTTCCTTTTCTTCCTGGAAAGGAGTTATGCTTGTGTTCAAGGAAAGACTGGAATATGAGTAGGACCTGCTCAACACGGGAAGCAGCAGACTCATGAGCTCCAGATCACCCCATCTCCGAATCCCTGCTGCCATGAACACACCCGCGTGGAGAGGTCCGCCTTGGATTTTTGCATGCCTCGGATTTACTTACAATAAATGGTCTGTGGGCTCAGCGCCCATAGCTCAATGGTTAGGGTGCCAGCCACATGCACTGGGGCTTGTGGGTTCGAACCCCACCCAGGCCTGCTAAACAACGATGACAACTACAACAAAAAAATAGCCTGGCATTGTGACGGGCACCTGTAGTCCCAGCTTCTTAGGATGCTGAGGCAAGAGACTGGCTTAAACCCAAGAGTTTGAGGTTGCTGTGAGCTGCGACGCCATGACACTCCTCCAAGGGCGACATAGTGAGACTCTGTCTCAAAAAAAGGAAAAAAAATAGTCTGCTGGCAACCCTAGAGACTTCTCCCTCTTCTTGGTAGCACTGTCAACCACAGTGACACTTGTCCCTATCCACAGGATGGACACTTGACCCAAAGCAGACCAGACGGACACTTTCTCCTGGAATTGGAACCTTAACTGGTATGATCCCCAGACAGATATACTTTGGGGAGATACCATCCATTCCTTTCTGCCTGTCAGACCCCAAAATGATGCTGGGTCCAGTGTTTCTAGTGCCTTAGCTGTGACCCAGTGAGCTGCCCCATGACCATGACCTTGAATAGTGGATTTCTTGTCATTTATAACAAAGAATCCTCTATTTGAGGCAGAAGGCTAAGGATCAACACCGCTCTCTGCCCTCTGCTCTCAAGTCTGCCGTCTCCATCCCATGCAGCTCTGGGTCTGTCTTCTCTCTGACAAAACCTCCATTGCTGTAGTGGATGTTCTCACCACTGTCTGCCAGGACTTCACAAGACCCCGTAACTCCCACCTTCCTGTCCCCATGGAAACGTCTCTAAAATGCAAACACAGCCTTTAAAAATTACAATACCACCATTGGTGCAGTGCGATTATGCACCCATATGTTGCCAGTGAGATTATAATCTTTACAACCTTTTGAAAGGCAATTTGGCCCATATGTACCAAAAGCCATTAAAAAAAATACAGCCTTTGACCCAACACTTTCACTTGCAAAGCATTTTTTTTTCTAAAGAAACAATTAGGCACACACACAAAGATTTACAGCTGAGAATGTTCTCTGAGGCATTCATTCGTTCACTCATAAGGAATGCCTACTGCACACCAAGCACTAACAGTTTACTCACAATCACAAAATATCAGGGGAATGGAAGAACTGTCCAGTTAGAGAGAACTGGTTACACAAACTTAGTTATGCTTGTACGACAGAATCTGCATAGTTACTAAATACTATCTTTTAGGATAATATTTAATAAGATGGGGAAATTCACATTACATGAGGGCAAGCCAGTTGCAAAGAAGTATAAAAAGTAAAATCCCAATGTTGAAGAGAGAAATACTTGAAAATAAGAATCTTGGCTAACTCCAAGGAATGGGATGGAGTGATTTTCACATTTTTGTCCTTGTTTCTATGTATTTCCAATTTTTAATAATGACCAGGAAAATCATTTCTTAAAACTAATTAAAAAGCAAGAAGTGCAATATGATCATGCTTCTGTGTAAGCATAAAGTGCTCCAGGCTCGGCTCTCCAGCCACGACGTCTCCTCCATGTCCCCTGCTCAGCTCACATGGCGTCATGGCCACCAGCAAGCACTTCAGATCTTTCATACCCCAGGCCCTATCCACGCAGTAGACACCCTTCCTGAAACTGGCTCTCTCTGTCTGTCTTCCTTCAACACATATGTATTTATTTTATTTTATCTTATTTTTTGAGACAGTCTCACTCTGTCACCCTGGGTAGATTATGGCATCATAGCTCACAGCACCCTCAAACTCCTGGGTCCAAGTGATTTTTACCTCAGCCTCCCGAGTAGCTGGGACTACAGGTGCCCACCACAATACCCAGCTAGTTTTTCTATTTCTTTTTTTTTTTTTTTTTGAGACAGAGCCTCAAACTATCATCCTGGATAGAGTGCTGTGGCATCACAGCTCACAGCAACCTCCAATTCCTGGGCTCAAGAGAGTCTCCTGCCTCTGCCTCCCAAGTAGCTGGGACTACAGGCGCCCGCCACAATGCCTGGCCATTTTTTGGTTGCAGCCATCATTGTTGTTTGGCGGGCCCTGGCTGGATTCGAACCCGCCAGCTCAGGTGTACGTGGCTGGCACTTTAACCCATTGAGCCACTGGCGCCAAGCCGAATTCCATTCCTTTTTAAGGCCGAGTAGTACTGCATTGTATGGACAGACCACATTTTCTTTATCCCTGTTCTGTTGGCGGACACGTGGGTTGTGTCCACCCTTTGGCTATTGTGAATAATCCTGCTGTGGACATTGGTGGACAAGTGTTCTTTGTGAAAGTGCCTACATGCAAAGTGACCCCTGGAAGCAGAAGGAGCTAAGAAACCAAAGAAGGAGGCAGACAATCCAGTTTCTTAGTAAAAAGTGATACATTGGGGAACTTAGGGACAGGAGCGTGGTCTTGGGTGGCATCAAGACCGATGGATCTCAGCACTGCTCCCCCGTAAGACTCGGGGCTTATATACCCTAGGGCAAGGGTGCATGTGCTTCAGAAGGAAAGTGTGGGACATTACATGGTGACAATAACACCAAGGCTGTTTTGCTTTCGCAAGAAACTGTAAACAAAGTAGAAATCCTGGAGGCAGGGTTGCCATTAGTCAGAAGTTAGCATCTAAGATGGAGTTCCCTCAGCTGCCACAAAGCGTCTGCCTGCCCGCAATTCCCTTGGGTATACTCCGAGCAGCGGAATTGCTGATCACATGGTAAATCATTATTTAACCTTTTGAGAAATCATTAAACCACCATTGCCCACAGCAGCTGCACAAGGGTTCTAAGTTCTCCACAGGCCCAGTGACCCTTTTTATTCTCCAGATTGTTGATTTTAGCCATCTTAGTAGGCGTGAGTGGTATCTCCCTGTGGTTTTGATTTGTATTTTCTGAAAGACTAGTGATGTTGAACACCTTGTCATGTGCTGATTGGTCATTCTCTGGAGAAATGTCACATTCTTTGCCCATTTTTGAATTGAGTTGTTTGTTGCTTTTTTGTAAAGACAGAGTCTCACTTTCGCACTCGAGTAGCTGGGACTATAGGTGCCCGCCACAATGCCCAGCTTTTTTTTATTGCAGTTTGGCCAGGGCTGGGCTTGAACCTGCCACCCTCAGTATATGAGGCCAGCGCACTACCCACTGAGCCACAGGCGCCACCCTGTTTGGTTTTCTTTCTTTTTTTTTTTTGAGACAGAGCCTCAAGCTGTCACTCTGGATAGAGTGCTGTGGCATCACAGCTCACAGCAACCTCCAACTCCTGAGCTCAAGCGAGTCTCCTGCCTCTGCCTCCCAAGTAGCTGGGACTACAGGCGCCTGCCCCAATGCCCAGCTATTTTTTGGTTGCAGCCGTCGTTGTTTGGCGGGCCCGGGCTGGATTCGAACCCGTCAGCTCAGGTGTACATGGCTGGTGCCCTAGCCTGTTGAGCCACAGGCGCCAAGCCCCTGTTTGGTTTTTTTGTTACTGAGTTTTAGAAGTTCTTTATAAAATTCTGTATATTAATCCCTTACCAGATATATGATTTGCAAATATTTTCTCCTATTTAATAGGTTCTCGTTTCACTTTTTTTTTTGAGACAGGGTCTCACTGTATTGCCCAGGCTAGGTGCAGCCTAGTTTACACCAACCTCAAACTCCTGGGCCCAAGTGATCCTTCTGCCTCAGCCTCCCAAGTAGGCTTGTAGTAGACTAGAGGTGCCTGCTGCAGCGTTTGACCCTACTTTTTTCTATTTTTAGTAGAGAACAGGTCTCAACTCTTCCCCAGACTGGTCTTGAACTCCTGTGCTCAAGCAATCCTCTCTCCTTTGCCTCTCAGAGTGTTAGGATTATAGGTGTGAGCCACCACACCACCTCACGTTCTTGGTAGTATCCTTTGATACACAAAATTCTTAATTTTAATGAAGTTCAATTTATCTGTTTTTTCCTTTGCTGCCTTTTGGTGTCGAACATAGCAACATTGCCAAATCCAGCATGAGGAAGATTCTACCATGTTTTCTTCTAAGAGTTTGATAGTTTTAGCATTTAAGTTTAGGTTTTTGATCCATCTGGACCATTTCCCATCTACCACCTGGATAATTCTTCCTCTATGTTTCAGAAGGTGCCTGAAGTGTAAAATGTTTAGATTCAATTTAACACTTTCCTTTTCCACCTTTATTGTCTATCTCAAGTAATGGAGTCGCCGCCATCTTCCAGGTGGCCCACCGCCAGCCGCATCAGGGCAGATTCACGGACCCATCTGTGTGTTTTCATATGTGTTGATGTGCACAGACACAGACCCAAATTTTAGGGCAGCTCGTCGTGTTTATTTAGGTTTTAACATAAGTGGTTGCAAATAGGCGTTCCCAGGCAGTGGTGCTGGCCTCTGGGGCAGGGATGAGGTCAGGGGTTTTTGAGAGGAGGTGGGGTTTGTGCAAGGGCCAGAGCAGGGAAAGACAATGCAGGTATTTGCTGGTACACTGGTGAAGGCTGGGAGGCAGGTCAGTGCAGCTGCTGAGAGGGGGCCAGTCCAGAGGTCTGGAAGTGAGTCATGTCATGGGAGCACTTAGGGAAACTTGGCCATTTCTGCTATCTCTACCACTTAGTGGCTGTGTGACCTTGGGGAAGGGGCTTATGTTCTCTGAACCTTGGTTGTCTCATGTACAGAAAAAAAAAGTGCTTTTATTCATTCAGCTAGTTCCTGAGCAGCTAGGAGGGGCCAGGCCTTGCTGCTTTTGCAGGGCTGTTGTGAAGATGGGCTGAGGTCTCGTGTGTGAGTGGCCTAGCACAGTGCTGTCACTCAGGTAGGTGCTCAGAGCAGTGCTCTCACTATGTTACTGTGATTGCTCAAAATGGTAAAACACGTGTGCGACGCTGTCGTTAGAGGCTGGGAAGCTGTGGCCTCAGGAAGCCTATGAAGAGCTGCTGTCCAGACCCAAGCTCCAGACAACGCCTGGGACCAAGAGGGTGGGAATGTTCAAGTTTTGCCTTTGAACCATCTGGAATTTATTGGGTTTTTAAAAATTTTTGCCTGGTATGAGGTAGGGGTCCGTTTTCTTTATGTTTTTTCTAGATAAATAGTCGGTCCAGCACCAGTTACTGGCTGGGCCTCCCTCACCACAGGGCCCAGCAGTGGGGGTCCTGCCTGTGTGCTGTGACTGATTCTTGCTTTGGGAGCTTATTGCAGGTCCTGCCCAGCGGGCTCTGGAGGCTCAGCTGCACAGCTGTTCTCTGGAGTGCTGTCTCCTACTGGTTCCACTGGCGGAGCGCCCCTCCCAGCTGCCTGGCAGCCTAGGTTTGGCTTATTTTTGAGTGCGTGTGAGGCTCTCTTCCCATTTCCTATGGACTATCCAGCAGCCAAAGCTGTGGGGAGACGACTGCCCACTGATGTAAAGACTTCCCTTGGGACGTAAACTAAATCACTGAAGATAAAAAGCCCAGGGGCGTTCCCCACCCCCCACCCCCCCACACACACTCTGTTCTCTTCCATCCCTTTGTAAACACCTGAGCCCTGCCACCCTGGCTTCATTCCCTTTTCTAGTAAGTTTCAGTATTTAGCAAAATAAGTCTCATCTCCTTGCTCTTTTACAGATTTTCCTCGACTATTCTTACATATTTTCACTTCCAAATGAGATTTAGAATTATCAATATATGTTAAAAAATTATATTGGAGGCTTGGCGCCTGTGGCTCAACGGGCTAAGGCACCAGCCATGTACACTTGAGCTGGCGGGTTCGAATCCAGCCTGGGCCCGCCAAACAATGACGATGGCTGCAACCAAAAAATGGCCAGGCGTTGTGGCCGGCGCCTGTAGTCCCAGCTACTTGGGAGGCGGAGGCAAGAAACTCACTTGAGCCCAGGAATTGGACGTTGCTATGAGCTGTGATGCCTCAGCACTTTATCCAGGGTGACAGCTTGAGGCTCTGTCTCAAAACAAAACAAAACATATATATATATGGATTGCATTGAATTTATAGAAATTTAATTACAGAAATTAGAGGCCAGGCACAGTGGCTCACGCCTATAATCCCAAAACTCTGGAAGGCTGACGTGGGAGGATCTCTTGAGCTCAGCAGTTCACAAGCA
>CAUYON010055560.1:0-64268 GCA_963573935.1 Arctocebus calabarensis
AGGGCTGAGTACATTGGATACTTTTTCTTCCATTCTTGAGATACTTTGCTAAGAAGAATATGTTCCAGCTCCATCCATGTAAACACAAAAGAGGTAAAGTCTCCATCTTTCTTTAAGGCTGCATAGTATTCCATGGTATACTCTTAACATAAATCTATTTGAAAATTTGTTAAGGAAGTGCTATTCAAACATACACATGAACACGTTGTCTAGATAATTTGATTGTCTTAAGAAAGAATAAATATCTTCTTATCTTGTTACAAGGATAATAAAATCAAGAAAGGATGCTAAATTTTTTACAAAATGCCTCTCAGCCAGCTGTTATAATAATGGTACATGGTTTGTTCTCCTTTCACCTCCCTATGTGAGCAATTTTATTAATGCTATTAGTAATAAAATTCTTTTGCATCTTGGAATGAAGCCATTTGATCACGATTTATTTTTCAAATGTGGGCTGAATTATATTTGTGAATATTTTATTTGTGGTTTTTATGTAGAGATTTCTTAGTGAAATTTGTCTACAAATTTTTGCTGCTGTTGTTATTTTGAGGTTTTGGGGGAATTTTGCCTAGTTTGGGTACCAATGATATACTTATTTCATTAACAAAAAATTGACGATTTTTCACTTCATAGCTCTCTGGTGGGCTTAAATACCCTTGGAGTAATCTGGGAATTGAAGTTCAAGGGGAGCCATCTGTGACAGCACCTGGATCTGGTGCCCCTTTGTGGGGTTAAATCTTTGTTCAGTTCCCTCATTTCTTGCATGGTTATCGGGGCTTCCCTGGAGTATCTCTTCTGCAGTTGAAATTAGTAATTTCCATTTGAAAATTAATCTCTTGAATTCAACTTTTTACACTGACATAAAATTAGGCAACATTTATTCATAATCATTTCCAATCCAATTGCTTCCTTCCTTTTCATTTTAACATTTAATGTTTCTGCTTTCTCTTTGACCTCTTGCTTATGTTAGTGGTCATGATCTTTATTTTTATTTGAAAAGGTAGCCCTTGGATATATTTTATATTTTTACATGCTTCCACTTTAATTAATACATTCTTAAAGCTTTCTGTTTATCTCAACATACATAAGAAGAGGCATATTCCCTTATGTTTGTCATGGAGCACTTTTCTGATTTTCTTTGCCCAGAAACAATCCTCACATTATTTTCCTCTCTGGCCACTCCAGGCATAAGAATTAGGACACTAGTTAAGAGCTTTTCCTCTCCCCTCTGCTTAATATTCCATAATTTCTAGTATGCTTAGTGCTTAGATTTTTCAAAGCAAGAGTGCAGGAAGATTGAAAAATTAAAGACTGGGGAAGCATATGTAAGGAAAAATTTTTTAAAAAAAAGAAAAAGGAAGAGAGAGAAAAAGAACATTAGTTAGACAGAAATTCTAATTACAGGATAAATTTGTTTTTCTCCTAAGCTGTGACGATAGGCTGGAAGAGATAACCAGTAGGAAACATTATCCGTGAGCTCACGATGGGCAGAGTGGCGCTGTGGAAGACATGGGAAGGGACAGAGGGGCTCAGTCCATTTGTGCTGCTATAACAAAACACCCTAGAAGACACAGACATTGATTTCTCACAGCTGTGAAGGCAGGGGAAACCAAGATTTGGTATCTGCTGAGGGACTGCTTTGGGACTCACAGGTGGTGACTTCTTACTGTGTCCTTATACAATCAAAGTGACTAGTTGGCTCTCTGGGGCCTCTTTTATAAGAATTAATCCCAGTCATAAAAATGAAGCCCCCCTAAAAGCCCACCTCCTACTACTCCCACTTTGGGAGTTGTGAGAATTTCTATATATGACTTACCTCCCCAAAGCCCTGTCTCCAATACCATCATATTCTCAAAGGATTTCAACATGTGAATTGGGGGGACATTGACATTCATACTATAACAAGGACACGAGCCACATATGCGGGAAGCAAGAGAGCACTCTCTGTGGGAACAATGAGTAGTAGTGTGCATGTGAACATGGATAATTTTGAAGATAGGACTAGGAATTTGTGGTGATTAATTTTATGTGTTAACTTGACTGAGCCATGAGCTACCCAGGTATTTAGTCAAACCTTATTCTGGGTGTCTGTGAGGGTGTTTGTGTATGAGATTGATGTTTGAATGGATAAAATGAGGGAAGCAGATGGCCCTCCCCAGTGTGGGAGGATCCGATTCAGTCAAGTAAGGGCATAGATAGAACAAAGAAACCAAGACAGAACTTCTACCTGGCTGCCTTTCAGCAGGGACATTGGTTTTTTTCCTACCTTTGGGCTTAAACTGAAACCCTGGCTCTTCTTGGGTCTCAAGCCTTTCTTCAGACTAAAACTACATCTCCAGCTTGCTGACTGGAGATCTTAGGAACCCTCGCCCTCCACATTCATCAGTACAATTCTGCACAATAACTCTCCTTATGCACACATACACACATATACACAATCTATCTGTTCTATGTCTGTGGAAAACCTGGACTAATACAGCATGGCAGTATCTCATGCCCATTAATGTTGCTGGAATTTCTTTCTACAGTAGGTCCTTGGTCTCAGAAACTCAGACCACAGAGGTCAGTGATAAGATAGAATTTATTAGATAGAAAATAAGAGGGAAGAAAAGAAATGCACCAGAGCCTCTGGCAGAGAGGGGGAGACCCAAGTGGGAAATTTCCCTTGTGGGTTCTTCATCTAGGGCAATGGTTCTCAACCTTCCTAATGCCACGATGTATTTTCATTGTTACAAAGGGGTCGCAACCCACAGGGTGAGAACCGCTGATCTAGGGGCTTTATACTGTGAGGAGAAATACGTTTGGCCAGGACGTGACAGACTTCAATGTTGATTAGTGACTGATGAGGGTATTAATAAATGAGTGCATTCCTTTCAGCTGAGGGAGGAGATGGCAGGGGGTCCATTCCAGAAGGGGCTTAGCTGACATGAAATCCTGCAAAAAGTGGTTTCTCCTGTCATATTTGTATTCCAAGGGTGCAGTTTGGAGGAAAAAAGTCTGTTTGCTTAGGCCTGGAAAATGGAGGCTGGGGGGTGGGAGGGGAGGTCCTTGTCCAGCCCTGAATGGGGAACCCCCTACATTGTTAACAACTACTTTCTGCTAAAACTGAGTGAAGTTCATCTGCTAAGCATAAGGCAAGTGAGGAAGAGAAAGTGGGCTTAAGAAACAAGAAAGAGATTTTGTAGTAGAATAGAAATGACAAATTTGCTGAACTGGGTCCGTTTCCTTGTATCAAAGATATTTTTCTGAAACAAAATTAATCTTTTTTTTCTTTAATTGTTTGTTAAGCTATCATTTCAGTATATCTCAGCTGCAAGTTTATAAATTCAATACGTGGGGTCTGTGTCTTCCATAGATGGAATGTGGTTTATCATTGGCACCATTCGCTTGGGTTCTTATGCCAGCTCTGTCATTTTCTATCTGCATGATTTGGCCATGATTTGGGGCTATAGCTCTGTGGTAACAGGGCTGGGCCTGTTTCTGACAAGAAACAGCCATTCAATAGGGGAGTTAGGATGGCTTCATCTGAAGTTATTCCACTTTTTTGTTCCTCAGTTTTCTCATCTGTATCTTCTTCATAGGATTGTGATGCAGATGAAGTGAGTTTCCAGGGCCCCCTGAATAGTGACTGGCAATAGTAAAAACTCAGGAAAGTGATCCATTGTAATCTTGGCCCTTGTCAACCCTGAACAAATAACACAATGTCTGGATTACAGTAGGTCTTAAATGCATGAATTAGTGGGTGGAGAAAGACTGATATTCTGTGGCTCAGCCCCTATGGCTAACTGCTGTCATCATTTCTATTCTGTTCCGTTCTGTTCCCTGTACCTTGGACAAGATCCTTGGGGCTATATTGTTTGAAATCCCTTTCCAGTGAGTGGGGTTTTGTTTGATTTTGTCAATGAAATGTGTTTTCAAAGGTTTGAAAAGCAAAGAGAAGGAAAATAATTATTTCTTCACAGGAGACTGGGAAGAGGTGCACAAACTTTGGCAGAAGAAACATGGAGTGTTTTTACTCCTACATCGGGGCATTCTCCTAAGAAACATACAGTTTGTTGCTTTGTGAAGGCAGGGAATTCTTTGACTCTTCCAATGAGTGTGTAAATTGCTAACCTTCTGCATTAAATCCTTTCCTTCTTAAAATATCTAGAGGGCTTTGGTTTTTGAATTAAACCTCCTTGTTGAGGGATGAATTTTGTTTCTCCTCCCTTCATAATCATATGTTGAGTACTTAACACCCACTATTTCAGAATGTGACAGTATTTGGAGATAAGGTCTCAAAAAAGGTAATTTCACTGAAATGAGGCCATTAAGGACCATCATACAATATAACTGGTGTCCTCATAAGAAAAGAAAAATTGGATACACATAGGGAAAGGATGAACACATAGAGAGAAGAAAGGCTATGTGAGGACACAGAGAGAAGGTGGCCATCTGAAAGTCAAAGAGGGAGAAAGAGAGACCTTAGATGAAACCAACTCTCCCAACGCCTTAGACTTTTAGTTTCTGGAACTGTGAGGAAATGTTTATATTATTTAAACCACACTGTCTGTGCTATTTTCTTATGGTAGCCCTAGGAAACTAATCCATTAATCCAAACACTAACTGGATTGTTAGAATAATGGACTCTAAATTGTCCTTCTGACATTTGGGGATAACAATATGGTATGGTCAGTCTCTGAGGTATCACATATTTGTGAGTCACTTGAAAAATTCACACAGCCACTTTCATCCAGAAGTTACGGCTAAACCAGTGTCATGTAAATTCTTTGTCACCACCATGATGAGGGATAAGTTCTGATCAACATGAAGAATAAACTGGCACAAGGTGTATTTTGTGCTTACCTCAAGATTCAGTTGTTTCTGCACATCTACAAAGACACCCACCTCCAGTCCAGCCCGGGCCCTGCCCACACTCCTCTGTGGCAGTGGAGCTGGGCCTGTTGCTGCAGGGAATAGCCATTCAGTAGGGGAGTCTAGGTGGCTTCATCTGATTCCATACTCAGTTTTGAAAGAGAAGAAAAAAGAACACCCTAAATAGTATGGGAAGTTTGCAAAAGGGATACAAACAGAACCGCATGATAAGGGCCTACTGAGGAGAAGAAAGAGATCCTGAGGAATCCTTCCCCAGAATGGGAAGTGAATCAAAGGGCTTAATTTGCAGCACCTCTGTGATTCCCAGCAGGAAGGGATTATGTATGTTTTCTAACCTGCTGGGGCAAGTTAAGGACTTCAGCACCTACCCTGAGACTCACTCCTGCCCCAAAAAGGTGGAGGCTCACCAGCAGGGTTCAGTAACGACAGGATGCCAAGGACACATCAGCCACTGGGGGATGGCAAATGGGACACGGCCACCTGGCCCTCAAAGAGGTGTCTGAGGCAAGTGTTGTTGGTATCTTTTATTTCACTGAGGAGGAAGAAATTCTGTTCTAGAAGATAAAATTCTCCATCATCTATAGAGTCCTGACACACTTGGACTGATTCCCATCGAGGTCTTATTCTATGATCATGTATTTAACCATTCTATCATATTGCCTACATTGAAATATTTCACCAACTTATCAGCTGAACGTTTCCACCGAATGAAAACATCTATTGAATTACTACAAATACCACTGGCAAATGTCTCTTCCTTTTTTTTTTTTTTTTTTGGAGATAGAGTTTCACTCTGTCACCTTGGGTAGAGTGTCATGGCGTCATACCTCACAGCAACCTCAAACTCTTGCCTCAGCCTCTTGAATAGCTGGGACTACAGGTACCCCCCACAACACTGGCTATTTTTAGAGACAGGGTCTCGGTCTTGCTCTTGCCCAATCTGGTTTTGAATTCCCTAGCTCAAGCAATTCCACCCAGCAATTCCTCCCACCTCAGCCCTCCAGACTTCTAGGATTACAGATTGAGCGACTGTGCCCGGTCTCAACTGTCTCTACCTTTTATAACAGCTCTGTCCAAAGTATATTCATATGCACCATTTAGTCCATACAGTGGAGCTCACTTAAAACAGGGAGTACTTTTGTTTTTCTTATAGAGCCGGAGTATAACCAAACAGGATTCTTTTAACTTGTGTGCAGGGGTTGGGAATGATTTTTTTCTCTTAATATTTAAAACAATTTTCTTAAGTGTTCTATAATTACAGAGAGATGAAGTTGTATTACATATTTACTTGGATGATTCATTCTAAGATCGTAATTCAGATTGGAAACAGAGATGACTCCTTAACTAACTGAAAGAGAGTTTAGGTTTTAAGCAGTAGTGGCAACTTGAAGCAAAGACTTTCAAATAATTTATTTCCTTTAAAGCAGAATGAAAACAAGAACACCATCTTTATTCCATTATTCAAGAAAACCTGGTAGTGATCTTGATTCTTATAAAATGTATGTTTACCTTCTTGTCATCTGATTTATTCATTGCCTGCCTACCTGCCTAGACCCAGACATAAATTGAATGACTCCACAAACAACCCCATTTCAAATTCAATTCAAGCCTCCCTCTTTCAATGGGTGTGTATATAATTTGGATCTCTTTATGACTAATACAAGTAATTTATGAGTTCCGCATAATCTTCTCTCAGTCTAGAAGTTTTCCCCCACCCCCCTTTTAAATATCTTTCTGTAAAAGGGCATATGAGTCACTGAAGTTTATTTTAAAACAGGAGTTTTGCTCAGCAAATAATTAAACATGAGAAGACATTGAATATTCTCTTAAATTAAACCCAAGATAATGCAATTCCAGAGTTCCTGTAAATTTTAAAGAATGAGAGACAGCAGGATGATCACATGGACACTCCTCTTTGGATATTATGTTTAAACTTTGACTCATGTTTTCATTGAAAAATTTCAAGCATAATTAGTATTTTAATTTCATAAGACCTGATAGATAAACCAGCTTCAGTGAGTTTCACATTTTATATTAGACAAATTTGAAGTAAAACCTACTCAGTTTCTAAACTGTGTTTTCATTTTGTTTGAGTGTAAGATTTTATAGCAGCAGTATAGGGATATTTTCATAATGCAAAAGAAAACTCTCCAACACAACTGATTTTAGTTTTACATATTTCTACCCTATCTCTATTTATAGTAACATTGCCTTTTACTTTCTAATTCTCAAGAGATGAGACAGAAATAAAACTCCAAAACTAAATGTTGTTCCCAAGGCAGGTGTTGTGTGAGACTGTGCCTGGTGGGATGGGGCCCAGATGGTCCTGACCTGTGGCCTTGCTGCACTGCAACCCCATGCGTACCAATTTTTCATCTCCCAGACTCCCCAAATTCCCATTTTTCATTTACCAGGGATTCCCAAACTAAGTCCTTCTTTTTGCTTTTGCATAACAACAATAAAAGTTTCTTGAGAACAGAGACAAAAATCTATCCCAATGCTTAATACATGGTTGGGCATGTGATCTTTTCAGTTACCAAATAAACAAGAGGCACATCGAAGCAATGTTTGTCCTTCTATTGTCTTCAAATCTACCTTTTCTCTTTTTTTATAATGTCTGATTCTCCTGAAATCACAGATTTGTGATAAAGAAGAACAAATCACTGTTGGCACATTTAACACTTGTACATTTTATTTAATTAAATCAGCCATTGTACACATTGCAGCTATGTATTGTTAGTGTTGTATTTTTTTCCATTAACTAATACATGCCCTCGTAGATATAGTCAATTAGTGTTATCACCATGGGAACAAGATGCTGATTCATCAACTGAAAATTCACTTCTTCTCACAGTATTCAAGTTGTTTGATAACACAGCAAAAATCAAAATCAAAAAAAGGTGAATAACCATTATGTTGTTACACAGACATCATCTGCACTGCAAATAACACAACAGAAATGCTTTTCTTGAGTTCCAGTGAAAGTTTTGACAAGGAGGCCATAGGGTGTCTCAAAAAGTTCCACTATGGGCCTCTCTCATTTTGGCTGCCAAAGAATGTTTTATTTCCTATCCAACTGCCAAAAAGTGCTAGCGTTTGAGGCTTAGGAGATTTGGCTTGTGGGAAACCTCCCTCCCAGGAAATTTTTTTGTCTTGGCAACATTACTTTAAACGATGAAGTGCCATTGTTTGTCACATTTGTTTTTGACAGTTGGAGCGATGAGTCATTTTTGCACAACAGGAAAAGACCAGATAATTGGAAAATGTTCAATCCCTGGAGGATAGACCTTTTTTTTTTTTTTTAAATTTCATCTTCATTGAATATACTTTTCTTTAACAAATAACTGATTCAAAATGTATACTGTTTATATGAATATATTTGTGAATATATATATGTTAAAATGCTACACAGCTTCAACCACTAGAGGAATGAGGAATAGGACGTGGAAATCACTCAGATTGTTATAGTCCCTTCTTTGAAACAAACAGACAGAAAAGTGCACAAATGCACTTGAGAGTTTCCAAGGGAGTGTGGATTTCAAATAAATAAACCAAAAATTTTAACCAAAACCAAATTTTCAAAGATTTCTCAATCTTGTCTGTAAGCTGAAAAACAGACCCAACTGGAAAGTGAAAAGTGTTCACTCAGGGTAAAAAGAATGAAAACCATTAACGTGATTAGAAGAGGGGTTCTGACTGTGGTTTTGATTTTTAAATGCCACATGCAGGTATTAGAGAAGTTATAAACCTGGAAAAAAAAAAAAGAAACCACTCCGACGTAGTGAAGGAGTTTACCCTTTGAAGTCATAGGGAAATCTTGTTTCCAATGAATTATCTACAGTGCAGTGGCCGGAAGAAAGTACCACCAGTAAGACAGCGTGGTTTGCTAAAGCAGCAATGAAAACTGGAAAACTACAGTAGTTATAGCTTTTAAAATACCCTGCCAACGTTTCCAAAATCTAAAAGACCTGAAGATGCTAGCATGCCACGTGATGTAGCTGCTAGCAACTGAATACCTCATTGTCTCCTCAGTTTACTTTCTGCTCCTTTCTTCCCCTCCCTCAGAGTGGCTGTGGGAGAGTCATTAATCATGGCTGGCCAGCACCAGCAATAACTTCTTACTTAGGACAGTTCTTTGAGGTTATTAATCCATCTGTAACTAGGAGCAATGGCTACTCTGGAAGATCTAAGGACATGATAGGTCTGAAGTGCTTCTTTTGCAGTGAAACTGTATTGTCATTCGATTGTGTTAGCAATATCATCATTAACCACTGTTTGCAATTTCTAGAGGCCTTTTATTCCGTGATGCCCAGTGTAGTTATGATAGGCAGTGGTTTTAGTTTTAATCTGTTGTTCATCTGAGCATTTTAGCTATATACATTGTCCGTGGATATCCCTGTGAAGGATTCCTCTATGTCATCACTTGAAGAGGTCTGCAGGTGAACTTCTTCTGATCAATGGATTTTCATGGAGCTTGTGCAGAAGCAGAGAACCACAGAGGTGGCCAGTCCCCAGATTAGCACAGATGCAACAGAGTAGTGGATACAGCATCCAGTCTGAAGGACGCTATCTTTGGTCACAAATTAGCTTTGAGTTAAAGAGGAGGTGGGGGGAAACTAAACCAAAATGCAGTATATTTTCTAACAGTGGAAGTGTGGGGGTATCCCATTAATTAGGCCAGTTAGGTCACCCATCTAATGGACCGGGCAGCTGCATGTGAGTGAATGTGTGGTTTCTGTGTGAGAACTGGGCAGCCCCTCATTTGGCCTCTTGCTTCAAGTCCTCCTTGCAGAAGTGCCGAAGGAGCTGCTGGAGATCGCGCTGGAGGTCATCCTGGGCTAGCGCTTCTGGCACATCCTCCAGGTGCTCCAAGTCAATGCGTTTTCCATGCTGGTCCTTCACCACAGTCCTCTTCTGGGTACTGGCTTTACTCATGGTTGTCCTGGAGGAAAGCAGACAAGAGAGAGTTATCCTCTGTTTCCATGGCTAACAGGCAGCTGCCAGAGGAGGGTAACCATCAGTAGAAGACTTACTGTCTTAGTTCTAGACATTTCTGTACTAAATTGTTAACAACTGTAGACACCTTTTCACGTCCTTCTTTTAAACATGGCTCCCCTATCTGAAATGATTCAAGAGATTATAACAAGTGGGTTTTGGAACAAGGACTATTTTTTAAACCTGTAAGAAAGATTTCAAATAAATGAAATCATGCTCTAATGTGACCTTCTCAGAGAGTAACCCCATAATCATTAATGTTTTAATTATGTGGGCAGATTTAGTACAGCTTGGTTTGTCTTACAACAATGGTTTCATAAATATACCTTTTGACAGGCTTAAAAATATTGTTTTAAAGTTAATTTATTTAAAACACCCATAGCTGTCAGCTTAATCCCGACAGTCACATCCTAACCCAAACTTCCCAAAGTTAGGTTCTAAGAGAGTTTTCCCATGAGACATGGGTCTTTAAGAACTGAAATATCATTCTATCAATATATAGCAAGATGACTACCAACAGGGGCTGGTCTGCCTGGGCCTCTGAGCCTTCACGTGGTGATGGTGTGGAGGGAAAGGAAAAGACAACAACCCTTGAGAGCCCTTCCTCCGTATCACAGAGTCCCAGGCTGAATCCTATTTCCGATCCCACTGCCTTTTAACAGTCCGTGGCTTATTTGCCTCTCTCATCAGACTAGCGATTATTTAAGAAATGGAGCTAGAACTTACTATTGTATCAAATTTTGTACTGATATCTTCCTGCATCCCTACTGGAAAATGATTATAGATTGTAATTTGTTCACTGTCCATTCACTACCTACTTGTAAATATAATTCTTCATCCCACAAATATCTGATGAATACGTTTTACATGCAGATGCTACCTTTATAACAACTGAGGAAATTGGAATCTTAGAACATTTAAGCCATACCCTCAAATAAAAAATATCAGAGTTAGCATGGAGGGGGGCAAAGAGCTGCAGACTCTAGTGCCTGCACCCATAACCTCTCTGTCATGCATGTTCACTTAAAGCCACTGCAGGAAATGATCAGTTTTTCTAGTGTTAGGCAGCATTTGCCTTATGAATTCCTAGTGTTCAGAAATTGGAAGGCTTGTCCACCTTCCAATACTCTAGGCATTTGTTGATTTTTAAAAAAATGACTGACATCAGCCAGACAACATACTTTCCACTTTCTTCTGGATACCCTTCTTCCCTTCTTCCTTCCTCTCTCCTGTTCTCTTACTCTCCCCTTTTCTTTGATACTACATTAATTATTTTATATCTGAAAGCTAACTTACATTTGCTTTTCTTGATGAAAAGGTCAAATTTAGTTCCAATGACTGAAAGCAGATGTTTTTCTAACTATTTGGCCTCTATTTTTTTTTTCTTGCGAAAAGACAATTTCTGTCTCTTTCTGCCAGGTGCTGGCAGAAGCCCTTACGGCACTGGTGTCCCAGGATAAGCCTGCATTATAGGATATTTCCTGGCACGCTGTGCAGCCATATCTATAGGAATGTGTTTATGAACATGCATGCATATATGATCAAATGTCTTCAATGACGTATAAAGGGTTTTATGTCACAAACTAGAGTTCGTAACTAACTAGCTGTGGGAATTTGATGAAGGTGTCTGTACTCCTGGCTTCAAATTCACCAGCTGTCATTGAGAACTTCAGATTAATTGGTCTCTGAATTTATTCAAGTTTGAAGATCCCATGATGCTGAGACATGCATAGCTTATGTGGTTTTGTCTGAATAATTGGATAAAAGACTTAAAAGCTCAGAGTATAAAAGGCATTTCATCCTTAATTCATGTAGGATTTTTAAAGTTCTAAGAGAGCAATTACATTCTTTTAAATTCCTAGCTGCTGCTGTTTTTTTCACATTTGACTGGAAGGCGGAATTGTGACAGAACCTTTAATTTTGCTGTTGTAATTATTATGTTCTAAAGGCTTAAAATAGCTTTGTGGAGTACTATAAATGACAATCTTTCTCTCCTTTTCAATGAAGTGAAAGTACATTAGTAAGTTGGATTGTTTCTTTTCACTGAGAAGCTGAGAACATTTTCTTAATCTCGATACTTAAGAGGACCAGCGAGAAGTGAGAAGTTCACACATCAAATCCATGATGGAGGCAAAAACAGACCAGTGCTGCTCACAGCCAGCCCACTTTTAGATGCATAAAATGTGCTGCTTACTGCTTTCACCACACTTTCTTAATCTGTTAAAGCCCCTGGTTCCAGCATTGCTAGGCACACTTGGTTCATGGGTGTTAAGTTCATGCTCATGTTATTTGTCATTCACATGCAGAATCATAAAAGAGCTTGTTAAGAAAAAAAAAGAAAAGCTTGTGTCCTTCCTAGTAATGATTTACTAAGACTGAGCTGAATGCAGCTGGTCACAAAGTTAATTTGTGATCAGTTGATCAGACAGCTCTTCCTCTGCTCTCCAAATCTATCAGCACAATGGAATATCCCAGCTGGTTGGCTTCCACAGATAAATGACCTGTTAAAACCCAGGAACTCAGATTGTGTTAGCACAAATCTCATTCTCACTATGCCTTACAATTGCTTTTAAAGCATCAAAAGGATATTTCAAGTATGACATTCTGAGAGCTAAGCACTTTGACCAAAACCTTATAAAAGAGTCAGCAATTCCAAAGGAGTGAGGGGTTGTAGGGTACATGTAGGGGCTCTGATTTTCTTTTCTTAAAATCTGAAAAATTTTTATGGTGTTAGTTGACAAAGCATCACCCCGTGCTAACCCAAACCTTTTAATTATTGATCCATCCTCTTTCAGGATTTCATTCTCTACTAAACTGGGGACGTGAACTTTCATGTGGCTACCTGTGTAACTCAAAGCCTGAAGTAAAAAACAAAGAAGGAAAAACTCATCATTAACCATATGCTTTAAAAGAATGTATTGCTTATTTAATTCATAGTCATATAAAAATATATGCTCAAAATAAAAATAACTCCTAGAAACAGACCAAAGTTTTGAGTTTCATTTAATATGTGCCTTTGATTTTTCTCCTTTATGAGGGATATTTGTTATACCGTTTTACAACAGCTGCTAACTAATATCCATACAGACTGACTTTCCATTTCTTCTCTGCCTCACTCCACTTCTTTTTATAGTGGAAACTCTAACAGGCAATACAGAGTATCCCAAAAGTCACCCTTAAAGACACCACAGAGTTCCAATCTATGACAGTACATTAGTAAGTTGAATTTCAAGCAAGCTAATTCCATTTAACTACAGTTTCCCATTTTCTCTGAGAAACTGTAGAATGGGAAACTGTAGCTAAATGGACCTTTATTTATAAAATATTCATTACTAAATTTTATAAAATATTTACAAAATATTCTCTATGTGTTGGCTACCTCTTTTTTAAAAGATGAATTACCAGTTGTCAAAATATGAAAACTAAAAGTCTTTAAATAAGGTATGCTTTTAATATCCCAAAGCAGTCATATATAATTTCTCCATATATTATGAGCATAGTAGTGGACCCACAGATAACATTTAACTTCAAAATATTTCAATAGTGAAAGTATTTTGTAGACATTTGTATATGCCCACAATCCCTTACTCAAAACCTGTGGCTAGATGTGTTTCAAAATTCAACTTTTTTTTCCTTTTGGACTTTAGAAAGTTAATATAATGCATATACAATCAATCCTGCATGAGAAAACAATGTTTCGGTCAATGGTGGATTGCATATGTGACAGTGGTCCCATAAGATTATAACGCAGCTCAAAAATTGCTATGATCTAGTGATGTCCTAGGTGTTCCAACTTCACTGTACAACATATGACCCACATGTTTGCTGTGCTGCTGGTGTAAACAAACCTACTGTGTAGCCAGTCGTGGAACAGTATAGCGCATACAGTTACATACAGTACATGATATTTGAAAATGGTAGTAAATGACTCTGTGACTGGTTTTGTGTATTTAACTATACTTTTTATAATTATTTGAGAGCATATTCCTTTTACTTAGAGAAAAACCTGTAGCCCAGCCTCAGGCAGGCACCTCAGGAGGGGTCCCAAAAGAAGGCATTGTTATCCTAGGAGGGGACAGCTCTGCATGTGTGACTGCCCCTTCCAGTGGGACAAGATGTGGAAGTGGAAGGCAGTGATATTGATGATCCTGGCCCTGTGTAGGCCTAGCTAATGTGTATGTGTTTGTGTCTTAGTTTTTAACAAAAAGGCTCAAAAAGTTTAAAAAATTGAAAAAATCTTATAGGCAGGGTACGGTGGCTCACACCTATAATCCTAGCACTTTGGGAGACCAAGGCAGGGGAATCATTCAAGGTCAGAAGTTCGAGAACACCCTGAGCAGCAGCAAGATCTATAAAAGAAAAAAAAAATAGCCAGGCATAGTGGCATACACCTGTAGTACCAGCTACCCTGGGGGCTGAGGCAGGAGGATTGATTGAATGCAGGAGTGCAAGGCTGCAGTGAGCTATTTTTTTTTTTTCTTTTTTAAGAGAGTCTTACTTGGTTGCCTTCGGTAGAGTGCTGTGGTGTCACATCTCACAGCAACCTCAAACTCTTGGGCTAAAGTTATCCTCTTGCCTAAGCCTCAGGAGTAGCTGGAACTATAGGCACCCGCCACAACACCTGGCTATTTTTTAGAGACAGGGTCTCGCTCTTGCTCAGGCTGGTCTCGAACTCCTGAGCTCAAGCAATCCCAGGTGCTCGGACTACAGGTGTGAACCACTACACCCAGCCTTGCAGTGAGCTAGGGTGATGCCAATGAACTCCAAGCAACAGAGCAAGACTCTGTCTCCAAAAAAAAAAAAAAAAAAAAAAAAAGAGATCTTATAGAATGAAGATATAAAGAAAAAATATTTTTGTGCCCCTGTACAATGTTTGTGTTTTAAGCAAAGGGTATTGCAAAAGAGTCAAAAAGGTAGAAGAAATTTATGAGTTTATAAAATCAAATAATAATGGTAAGCAGACAATAATTTATTATTAAAGAAAGAAAATGATTTTTTTAATCAATTCAGTATTTTTCAAAGTGTGCAGTGTTTGTAGTCTACAGTGGTGTACAATAACGTGCTAAGCTTCCCATTTACTCCCCACTCACTCACTGACTCATCCAGAGCAACTTGCAGTCCATCAGGCTGGAAGGTAAGTGCCCTGTGTAGGTGCCCTATACAGGTGTACCGTTTTTGTACTATATCTTTTCTGTGTTTAAATATACAAATGCTTACTACTGTGTTACAAATGCCTACAGTATTCATACAGTAGTATGCCATACATTTCGTAGCATAGGAGCTTTAGGCTATACCACATACCTTAGGTGTGTAGGAGGCTACACCTAAGTTTGTGCAAGTGCACCGTGTGATGATCCCACAGTGACAAAATCACCTCAAGATGCATTTCTCAGCACATATCCCCACTGTCAAGCAACACACGATTGTACCGTATGTTACTAACACCCCAGAGGAGGCAAACATAGCATCCCATAATCAAACCCATTTTATGTTGATAGTAAAACATACAAACTTTGCTCTAAGTAGCAAAGATAAAAAGTTTTCAGGTCATAATAGTTTTATGATAGTTTATTCCAAGTTTTGCTGCCAAATTAACTTACAAAATTTGATTTTTAGAAGTTCTAGATTTTAGTAAGGGTTTGTGGATCTGTCATGGTGGACCCATTTCATAATTGTTGGAAATCAGAACTTAAATAATTATAACTGTTTTATTTAAATTTATGGGTATGGAACATACGTGAATTTTCTTTAATGCCTGCCATTGACCATACTAGCCAGCAAAACTAATTTGCAAAATGTTAGCTTTTTCCCCTTATTAACTGGGAGTGTGAGGTGCTTCTGCAACTTCTTTTGGTTTTGTTTTTGCAGTTTTGGGCCGGGGCCATGTTTGAAACTGCCACCTCCAGTATATGGGGCCGGTGCCCTACTCCTTTGAGCCACAGGTGCCACTCTGCTTCTGTAACTTTTAAATAAGATATATAAATCATGTCCCAATAAATTATGAGATTTTGAGTATGACTCAACAGAAGCAAATCCTGGTCATCTGGATCTTTAAAAGTTCTTAAGTGACTCCAAGGAACACCATAGTTTGAAGGAACATTACAAAACAAGGCACTCAATCAGAATTCCACTCCCTTGAATTATTGTGCACCCTTCTATAAACTGATGCATGGAATGATGTGATGGATGACCTTCTCAAATGGAAAACCAACATAAACACACGGACAGAAAGACAAAACGATGATTCGTCTATACCTCTTCAAAGTCATCTTTGGCTGAAGGCAGATCAGTGGCTAAACTAGAATCCCCCAGGTGTTTCTCCATCCTCTCTCCATGTACCACAGTTGTTTTAACAACTTTGCTGACTCTACGGCCTTCCACGGGTTCAGCCTGAAATTGTGAGGTACTGGATAGTATGCTGGGCTCAGACAGAGTCACCTAATGGATGAAGGACAAATGAAATACAATGTCTGATGGCCAAAATGGAACTATAACGAATTTTTTGCATGTTAAGAAATAAAAAACCAAAACTATAATGTCATATACTGGCTTTCTAGAGAATACTATTTGGAATTAGAAAAAAACAAACCGCAAAAAATTGGCAATATTTCCATAATGACTGTATCTACACTAACTTGTCAAGTTTCATGAAAAAGAAGTCGATTGCTCAAGGCAAGGCAGACTTAGTGACCTACGGATAAACTCTCTTTCCTCATATTTAAATAGTTTCTTTGTTATTATGACAAAAAAAAGTAGCCTCTAAAAGAAGAACTGTAAAAGCTATGAGAAACTGGCTCGGCGCCTGTGGCTCAACGGGCTAAGGCGCCAGCCACGTACACCTGAGCTGGCGGGTTCGAATCCAGCCCCAGGGCCCGCCAAACAACAATGATGACTGCAACCAAAAAATGGCCGGGCGTTGTGGCGGGCACCTGTAGTCCCAGCTACTTGGGAGGCAGAGGCAAGAGACTCGCTTGAGCCCAGGAATTGGAGGTTGCTGTGAGCTGTGATGCCATTGCGCTCTATCCAGGGTGACAGCTTGAGGCTCTGCCTCAAAAAAAAAAAACCAAAAGCTTGGCGCCTGTAGCTCAGTGGGTAGGGCGCCAGCCACATACACCAGAACTGGCAGTTTCAAATCCAGCCTGGGCCTGCCAAACAATGACAACTACAACCAAAAAAATAGTCGGGCGCTATGGCAGGCTCCTATAGTCCCAGCTACTTGAGAAGCTGAGGCAAGAGAATTGCTTAAGCCCAAGAGTTTGAGGTTGCTGTGAGCTATGACACTATAGCACTCTACCCGGGGTGACATCTTGACACTGTCTCAATTAAAAAAAAAAAAACCTGCCACCAAAAAGAGATACTAACAAGGTGGCGCCTGTGGCTCAAACGAGTGGGTTGCCGGCCCCATATGCCGGAGGTGGTGGGTTCAAACCCAGCCCCGGCCAAAAACCGCGAAAAAAAAAAAAAGAGAGACACTTAACAATAAAGTGAAAAGACAACTTAAAGAATAAGGCAAAACTTTCACAAATCATATATCTGATAAGGGACTTGTATCCAGAACATAGAAAGAATAATTACAACTCAGTAATAAAAAGCCAAATACGGCGGTGCTTATAGCTCAAAGGAGTAGGGCACCGGCCCCATATACCAGAGGTGGTGGGTTCAAAAACGGCCAAAAAAAAAAAAAGTCAAATAACCTCATTAAAAATTGAACGAAGGATCTGAATAGGTATTTTTCAAAAAAAAAAAAAGCCAAAAAAACAAATGGTTAATAAGCACATCAAAAGATGTTGAACACCAACAGCTATCATGGAAATGCAAATCAATACTGCAATGAAATATCACTTCATACTTCTAGGATGGTTAGAATGACAGAAACAGATAACAAGTGTTGGAAAATATGTGGACAAAATGGACCCCTCACATACTGCTTGAGGGTATGTAAAATGGTAGAACTACTTTGGAAAATAGTCTGGAAGTTGTTCTTATGGTTAAATATGGAGTTACCATTTGATTCAGCATTCCCACTCCTAGAGATACATACAGGCACATAAAAAAGAGCACACAGGCTTGGCTCCTGTGGCTCAACAGGCTAAGGCGCCAGCCATGTACACCTGAGCTGGCGGGTTTGAATCCAGCTCAGGCCCGCCAAACAACAATGACGGCTGCAACCAAAAAATGGCCAGGCATTGTGGCGGGTGTCTATAGTCCCAGCTACTTGAGAGGCGGAGGCAAGAGACTCGCTTGAGCCCAGGAATTGGAGGTTGCTGTGAGCTGTGATGCTACAGTACTCTACCCAGGGTGACAGCTTAAAGCTCTGTCTCAAAAAAAAGAGTACACATCCACACAGTATGGGGAAGCAGCAGCAGAAAAAGCAGGCAACAGAAACACAAAAAAAACTTCAGATATTCTAATTATCAGATAACAGATTATAAACAAAATTTATTAAGTTTAAATGAAGCATTGGATGGAAAAAACAAAAAGCAATAAAAACGGCTACCTCAAGGCAGAATATAGGTAGAAGAGGCAAGGATAAAAAATGAGATTTTCATAGTTTAGAATTTGGAATCATATAAATGATTTATATATTTCAATAATAAAATTAAATCTAAAAGAAAAAAACAATCTCTAAAACATGAAAACAGACTGAACTAAATGTACCTAATAGCATGTAAAATAGAGTGTGTACTGTGCATTTTTAGAAGGATTTAGTCTAGGGAGTTGGGGGAAGAACTGAAAATATTTTAAATTTCACTAAGTAACCTCATATTAACAATAATATTAATATTACTAATTTAAAACAGTTTTTTGTATACTGTATGATAAATTATTATGAAGGCAAGAAAAAGAAAAAAGGAATATCCAAATAATCACTAAAGTATACTGCTTCTGAAATTCTTCTATGTAGTTAAAAAACAGTCTTTATTCAAATATTGAAATCAATCAACATGTTTTTGGAGGCCTATATATTACTTTTTTCAGTATCTGATCTTTGACTTAATTTAAAAACCTCATCTCTTACACCATGCTATAGTCTATCCCAGTGGCTCTTAATTTTCTTTTTTTTTTTTTTTGAGACAGAGCCTCAAGCTGTCACCCTGGATAGAGTGCCATGGCATCACAGCTCATAGCAACCTCCAATTCCTGGGCTCAAGCGAGTCTTTTGCCTCTGCCTCCCAAGTAGCTGGGACTACAGGCGCCTGCCACAACGCCCGGCCATTTTTGGTTGCAGCCGTCATTGTTGTTTGGCGGCTCCTGGGGCTGGATTCAAACCCGCCAGCTCAGGTGTACGTGGCTGGCGCCTTAGCCCGTTGAGCCACAGGCACCAAGCCCTCTTAATTTTCTCTTTATAAATTCTACTTTCTATTATTTTTAGCCTTTCAAGTGTGAATATGTATTCCTATATAATAAAACATATTATATAAAGTGACTAGGTCACATTGCAGGGGCACAGGCCTACTAGAAGACTGAGATTTAATCATACAATTATGGAATGCTCCCCTTCACCGAATTCACAAAGCTTCTGCAAGACAGAGCATTATAGCTAACAGAACTGCAAAGCTCAGACCCTATTCAAGCAAGAGTTTCTATGAAAACTCAAAGACAACAAAATATACAAATATAAGAACTCTAGAAAAGACAGAAGTTTCTGATATCTGTAATTACAGCAAATTATATTATATCTTGACTAGACTAGTAGTATTAATTTTATTAAGCATATTGATGTTGTACACAAAAAATACCACATGGTGAATAATAAAATTCTATAAAATACAACTTTATTAAAAATAATACATCATTCTAAGTACCCAAGTATAATATTGTTTCATCTTTAATAAATGTAGTACAACTCCTACTCACATGAACATAATCTCTCACAATAAAGACCAATTTATCTCAGTTTCTATTACTCAATATGTCATGTCTGATTTTGAACAACAAAAAGACTACAAAGCAGGCTAAAAAAGCAAGCAAGCAAAAACAAAAACAAACAAAAAAAAAAACGAAGAGAAGATGCAAGAAACAGAATCAGTCACAGATGACAAGACATTTTGGAACCATGAGACCAGCATTTTAAAATAACTATGAAGAATATGCTACGGTTAATAGGAAAAGTAGACAACCTGTGGCTCAGTGGGTAAGGCGCCGGCCCCATATATGGAGGGTAGCAGGTTCAAACCCAGCCCCGGCCAAACTGCAACAAAAAAAATAGCCAGGCTTTGTGGCGGGCGCCTGTAGTCCCAGCTACTTGGGAGCCTAAGGCACGAGAATTGCCTAAGCCCCAGGAGTTGAAGGTTGCTGTGTGCTGTGACACTACGGCATTCTACCGAGGGTTAGTAAGTGAAACTCTGTCTCCAAAAAAACAAAACAAAAAAAAAAGCAGACGACCTGCAAGAATAGGTGATGGGCTAGGCTGGTTGGCTTCTGGTGCTGTATCATACCATGGTAGAAGGCTTCTCAGGGTGAAAAGCTCTAACCTTGTTGTGTATTAGAGCTATTATATTTAAAAAGATGATCCTGAATGTCACCCTATAGTTATTAAATCAGAGTTCCAGGGTAAGAGCAACCAAGGATGTACACTTTGGAAAAGGATCCTGGGCAATTCTGCTCCTCAGTCAGTGTAGAATCATATACTGTTCTAGCCCTACAATTCTATGTCAAGTTCCTCAAATATGACAGGCTCTAACACAAGAGTCAAAGCCCAAATCCAGCTCAATGCCTATTTTTACAAATGAACTTTTATTGAAACATAACTATCGTCAATTGTTTACATATGTATTGTATATGACTGTTTTCACATTACAATGGTAAGGTGAGTAGTCTTAACAGAGCCCACATGACCTGCAAAATCTAAAATATTTAAAATCTGGTCCTCTACAAAAATGTTTATTGATGTCTGTTGTAACTATCTTTGCTCTGCATCTTTCCTAAATCTGCACTATTCCTTAAGTTCTGCTCCTGTCTTGGCAAGTTCATGTTCATCAACTCAAAAATTTAATGTGTCATTTCTGCAAAGCCTAAACATAGCACCCCTTTATATCATTTCACTGTTCTCTGTATTTTTCCAATTTTAATATTCATCATTGTATCTTCTAAGATATCTGTTTAATGACTGCCTGTCTGACTAAACTGTAAATTTTATAAGAGTAACACCCAGATGTGTCTTGCTCACCTCAGTTGCTGGGTTGACTGTATGCATATGTTAAACATTTATTCAAGGACTATCTCTCTACCTTGTATATTATTTTTTCATTTTGTGAAATTTCTCACTGTTCCAGTCTGTCAAGGGAATTATGAATCCAAATATTTTTCAGAGTATTTGTAATCCCACCCTGTTGTGTCATCCATGCATTTGAGACGGATACCATTTGAGTTTTTCTCCAATTCACTGATAATGTTGAAAATGAGAAGGCTAAGAATAAAGTCCTAAAAAGACACCACCAACTATTCCCACTCCACCATCTGCCTACATATTGTTATCAAGCCATTAAATCTGCAGTCCTCAGCTAATAATATCTAGATGACATTTTCTATCTTGTCTAGTAGAATTTTATGAGGGCTTATATTTACATGAAGTCTTTCTTTACCTGGCTCCACCTGTACCTAAGCAGAACTGAGCTAATAACTACCCCATCTTTCTCATACCTGTACCTTTTTTCATTTTGCCACACTGTACTATAGTGATTTGTTTACAGTCTATCTGTTATAAACCTTATCTCTTTTAGAGGATAGAAACTTACTTAAATTAACGGAATCCCAGATGCCAGAACAATAACCGAACTTTACTTGACACTTAAAAAAAAATTGCTCAACACGTCTTGCAATTCAAACACACTAAATTTATGACATTTCATATTTCTGCCATCAAAATATTACTATATAAAATCTAAAAAATTTAAATATCCTAACCCGGCGCCTGTGGCTCAAGCACCTAAGGCGCCAGCCACATACACCTGAGCTGGTGGGTTCAAATCTAGCCCAGGCCGGCCAAACAACAATGACAGCTGTAACCAAAAAATAGCCAGGCGTTGTGGCTGGCGTCTATAGTCCCAGCTACTGGGGAAGCAGAGACAGAAAAATCACTTGAGCCCAGGAGTTGGAGGTTGCAGTGAGCTGTGATGCCACAGCGTTCTACCCAGGGGGATAGCTTGAGGCTCTGTCTCAAAAAAAAATTTAAATATCCTTACCTGTTGCAAAAAGGAAACAGCATAACTCAGCAGAGAAGGATGATGAACCAAATTTAAACTGTTTTTATATTCTGCTACTCCAGTTTTTTTCAGGATTTCAGGTTCAATATATATTCCCTTCTCAAAAGGTTTGGATGTCCACAGGCAGCCAACCATGGTTATCAAATAGTGATTGAACTCTTTATAGGTTTTGCTGCTGAAACTAAACTGCGACTTTGCCTAAGGGAAAACAAATAAAATTGTTATCATCACCTATTCTTCCTTTCCTTCTTATTCCCAATAGGTCTTATATAGCTAGATTCAATTTTTATTATATTTTTTTAGATATGGGGTCTTGCTCTGTTGCCCAGGCTGTAGTACAAGTGTATGATCATAGCTTGCTGCAGCCTCCAACTCCTAGGCTCAAGCGATCCTCCTGCCTTAGCATCCCAAGTAGCTAGGATCACCATGCCTGGATACTTTAATTTTTTGTAGAGACAGAGTCTCGCCATGTTGCCCAGGCTGGTTTCCAACCCCTGAACTCAAATGATCTTCCTGCCTCGAAATCCCAATGTGCTGGGATTACAGGTATAAAACAGCATAACTGGCTCAATTTCTAAATAACAGTGATTTAACAGAGGTGTACCATTCATACCTTTTGTAGAAACTTATTTTTCTTTATAGCAGCCAGATTTTTATGATACCTAATAGGAAGAACAAAAAGAATGAAACATTTAACATACCTTTGTGTATAATGTCTGAAATGTACAATAAACAAAAATGTACATTTTTAATGTAAATATATGCAAATATACACATACTGAAGTATCCATTTGTCTACTTAAAGTTTTTAACCTTTTGTGGTACATTCTCCTCAAAGAATAAAAATTTATTGAGGCTCAATAACTTATACAATTAAGATATGTACTTGATTCAATAAAAAAGAGACAATGAAAAAAATGTTCTTACTGTTTCACTGTTAAAAAAAATTAACAGATGGCTGGGCAAGGCAGCAGACACCTACTAATCCCAGAACTTTGGGAGGCCAATGTAGAAGAACTGCTTGAGGTTACGAGTTAAAGACCAGCCTGGGCAATATAGCCAGACCCTATCTCTAAGAAAAAACACTCCGGGAAGCCCAGGTGAGAGGATCCCTTGAGCTCAGCAGTTTGAGACCAGCCAGAGCAAGAATGAGACTCCCATCTTTACTAAAAGTAGAAAAATTAGTTGGACATTGTGGTGGGTGCCTATAGTTGCAGCTACCTAGGGAGACTGAGACAGAACAATCACTTGAACCCATGAATCTAAGGTTGCTATGACCTAGAGGGCACCATGGCACTTTAACCTGGGCAACAGAATGAGACTCTGTCTCATAAGAAAAAAAAAAACGTAATTAGGTAGGTGTGGGATGAACCTGTAGTTCAAGCTACTTGGGATACTAAACCAGGAGGACTGTTTGAGCCCAGTAGCTCGAGGTTACAGTGAGCTATGATCAGTCCACCACATTCTAGCCCATGCATGAGACCCTGTCTCAACAACAATAAAAAAATTAACAGAAGGTGGCGCCTGTGGCTTGAATGAGTAGGGCGCCAGCCCCATATGCTGGAGGTGGCAGATTCAAACCCAGCCCTGGCCAAAAACTGCAAAAAAAAAAAAAAAAAAAAAATTAACAGAGGCTCAAAAATATCAGCCATCATTACAGAACAAGTGCAGAACATATTTTTACAATATTAAAAAAAAGGTGAAGGCATTGCCTGTGGCTCAAGGAGTAGGGCGTTGGACCCATATACCGGGGTGGTAGGTTCAAGCCCAGCCCCGGCCAAAACTACAAACAAAAAAAGGTAATAAAGGGTAAATTTAGAAATACAGGGCGGTGCCTGTGGCTCAGTGAATAGGGTGCCAGCCCCATATACTGAGGGTGGTGGGTTCAAATCCGGCCCCAGCCAAACTGAAACAAAAAAAATAGCCAGGCATTGTGGCGGGTGCCTATAGTCCCAGCTGTTCGGGAGGCTGAGGCAAGAGAATCACCTAAGCCCAAGAGCTGGAGGTTGCTGTGAGCTGTGACGCCATGGCACTCTACCAAGGGTGACAAAGTAAGACTCCGTCTCTAAAAAAAAAAAAAAAATTAGAAATACAATTTTTTCCTATATGAGAATTCTTATTTAATTAGCTTTAGAACATTTTAACCTTGATATAGTCCCACAAATGATATGCCAAAAGGGTCTACATTTATGGATTACAAAGAATAATTTTAATCCACAAGTGAAAGAATTAGAGAACATCAGAAATAATACAGTTTTGGCTTGGCACCTGTGGCTCAATGGGCTAAGGCGCCAGCCATGTACACCTGAGCTTGCGTAACAGCAACAACCAAAAAATGGCTAGGCGTTGTGGCGGGTGCCTGTAGTCCTAGCTACTTGGGAGGCTGAGGCAGGAGACTCACTTAAGCCCAGGAGTTGGAGGTTGCTGTGAGCTGTGATGCCACGGCACTCTATCCAGGGTGACAGCTTGAGGCTCTGCCTCAAAAAAAAAAAAAAAAAAAAAAAGAAATAATACAGTTTTATATAATTGCCAATAGCTGCCCTAATCTCCCAAAAATGTTTTTACCAGAGAAATTATGTACACTAAATCAGTTGTCAGCAAATGACTAATTTGCCTTTAAGATAAAGTATTACTGTACAACAGATCCTTACTATCAACATTTTATTCTATTATCACAGCAGTGAGGGATTTAAAAACAACACAGCTATCACAGCCCCATATTATTGGAAGATCATGCTCAATGCCATGTTTCTTGTTTCCATAAGCCCTGGCAGAAAATGAATAGGAATTTTTACTGTATTATAGTTGAAAGATGAAGACAGAATTATGATATATTATTTAATAAAATGGCAAAAGGCTTTGTACCTGTGCATAATATAACAGAGCTGGTTCAAGATACTGGCATCCAGGCTGAGGAGTGCAGGATAGAAGATTCCAGGAGGAAACAACGCCACGAATGGAAGGCTATAGTTTATATATATATCAGATACCTTTTGAGAAGAATGATAACATCAGTATACAGATTATTCTCTAGAACTCTCCAACCAAGTTCACCCAAAGATTCATTAGTATAAGAAAAGTAATAACGCTAGGTTTGGACCTTCCTTACCCCAAATAAAACAGGTAAACTACAGGTCAGGTGCAGTGGCTCACGCCTGTAATCCTAGCACTCTGGGAGGCTGAGGTGGGTGGATCGCTTGAACTTAGGAGTTCGAGACCAGGCTGAGCAACAGCAACACCTCAGATCTAAAAACGGCCAGGTGTTATGATGGGCACCTGTAGTACCAGCTACTCAGAGGCTTAAGCCCAAGAGTTTGAGGCTGCTGTGAGCTGTGATGCCAAGGAACTCTATCAAGGACAACAAAATGAAACTTTGTCTCAAAATAAAAAAAAGGAATAGGTAACTACAACCTGCTTAAAATATACCTCATCAACATCAACCTTATTACCAGAAGACCATTATTAGCATCTTTCTTTTTCTAGGGAGGAGAGGTCTTACAGTTGAGGGGACAAAGTAGAAGAAAGGAGTTTATCTTTCTCCTTAAGTCCCATAAATATTTATTTATCATATTAGTTAATTGTCAACCTGGAAAACAAAGGAGAATGCTTCTAAGCAAATACACATTGGTAACAAAAGACAACTACATGTTAGTGAAGAGAGGAAGCCAGGAAAAGTAAGATTATAATGGGTACTTCTATCCAGGTCAAATAGTATAAAACAACAGAAGAGGAGCAGCAACAGGTACTAGGTACCAGGGGAAATGAGGTAGTTGAAAGACAGAAGTGGAAATCTGAAAAAACTAGAAGTTATTTTTGTTTTTATTCCAGAGATTGAGGATGTACAAAGAATGAACAAAATGTGATGCTAACAATAGAAATCTATGTAGGGCCAGCATTATTATAGGCCTGTGTCTATTAAAGTGGTACCTAGATCCAAAACACAATCATTTGTTTTTCCACTGTGTTTTATGAAAGTTAGTTATTCAGGTGAGACAACAATTATTAACTTCAAAATGTGAGGTTATTTTAACTATGCTAAGGAGATCCTAGCATAGTATTATACATTAAACTAAAATAACACAAAAGTCTAAATAGAGAAAATGGAAAAGGTACTACCTTCTCATAGAAATCCAAAATAAAGTGCAGCAAGAAAGTACTGTTGCTCTCCAAGCGCATTGCAATAGTGGACAGCCATCCTACATAGTCAATCAGTTTAGACAAAGAGCTCATGGATTCACACAAAGTTGTGTTACTGCAATAAGAAACCATAACAATCAGACCCAAAGTAACAAACCTGCTCACAATTTCCAAGCTAAAGCTGAATAATACATACCAAACAGTTGACAGGAATTTTGAAAACAATCTATAATCCTATGTATATGGTAATTCACCATTTTAAAAAATCATACTCTGGAAGGATGAGGCAGGAAGATTGCTTGAGCTCAAGAGTTTGAGACCAGCCTGAGCAAGAGTGAGATCCTATCTCTAAAAATAGCTGGCGTTGTGGCGGGGGCCAGTAGTATCAGCTACTTGGGAGGCTGAGGCAAGAGGAGCATTTGAGCCCAAGAATTTCAGGTTGCTGTGAACTATGACACCATAGCACTCTATCAAGGGTGACAAAGTGAGATTCTGTCTAGAAATAAATAAATAAAAACAAAAATGGACAATAAACTAGAAAAAATGAGAACTAATTAATCTCCACCCAAACACAAGCGGCTTAAAAGAATAAACCATTAAAATGTCTTTAGGAATTATTTTCTACAATGTCAACAACATTGTAACACACTAGTTGAAAGAAATCTACAGTACACAAATTGAAACCAAGTTTTGCCTAGATTCCTGAGCTAAAATGCTGTTAAAAATATTTTTACTAGGCCAGATGTAGTGGCTTATGCCTGTAATCTTGGAGGCTGGGGTAGGTGGATTGCTTGAGGTCAGGAGTTCAAGAACAGCCTGAGCAAGAGCAAGACCCAGCTCTAAAAATAGCCAGGCATTGTGGCAAATGCCTATAGTCCCAGCTACTTGGGAGGCTAAGGCAGAAGGATCACTTGAGCCCAAGAGTTTGAGGTTGCTATAAGCTATGATGCCATCGCACTCTACTGAGGATGACAAAGTAAAAGTCTGTCTCAAAAAATATACATTTTTTTCACTACAATTCAATTCAATCCTAAAGGTGAATTAGCAAAATTTTTGGCATCTTTTGTTCTTCTAGTAAAAACCAACTCTGGACATTTCACAGTCTCCCCAAATCAATTAATGGAGGTCTTTAAACCACACATGGGGCCTGGCGTGGTGGTTCATGCTCATAATCCCAGTACTATGGGAGGCAAGAGGATCACTTGAGCCCAGGAGTTCAAGTCCAGCGTGGGCAAAATAGCAAGACCCCACCTTTATAAAAAATGTAAAAATTAGCTGGGCATGGTGGTGTGTACCTGTACTCCTAGCTACTCAAGAGGCTGAGCATGGGCAGCGCCCCTAGCTTAGTGGGTAGGGCGCTAGCCACATGCACCAAGGCTGGCAGGTTTGAACCTGGCTCAGGCCTACTGAAATCAACAATGACAATGGCAACAAAAAAAATAGCTGGGCTTTGTGGTGGGCGCCTGTAGTACCAGCTATTTGGGAGGCTAAGGCAAGAAAATTGCTTAAGCCCAAGAGTTTGAGGTTGCTGTGAGCTATAACACCACAGCACTCTACTGAGGGTGACACAGTGAGACTCTGTCTCATTTAAAAAAAAAAAAAAGCTGAGCCAGGAGGATCATTTGAGCCCAAGGAGTTGGAGGCTACAATGAGCTATGATCATGCCACGGAACACTCCAGCCTGGGTGACAAAGCAAGATCCTATTTCTTAAGAACAAAAACCAAAAAACCACACATGGGTATAATTAGTTCAATCCATCCATCCATCTAACCAATCCTGTCCTTCAATAAACTGGTAAATGGATTAGGAAGACTTACAAATGTAAATGCATAGCTTTACCTTCCTATTGATAATTCAACAATGGTTATGCACAAGGAAAAATAAACACAAACACACACAGGTTGCCAAAAAAAGTATACACATTTTAAGAAAAAAAAAAAGTATTAAATTTGTAATACTCAAGGCATGTTTGACTTTTGCCATTATAAGAGGTGTTCAACATGACTTGCATTCATTTTTTATTACCAGCATACCTCTGTCTACCATCATGAAGGTTCAGTGCCAGAGCAAGCAGGGAAGAATTAGGAAACCTTTCAAATAGGCAGGCACTTACATAGTCAGCTGGCTATATGCAAAACTATTTTAACTATTATTTTTGGCAAAACTAGGCAAATGTGTCTAGAAATTATATAAACAATGACTGTGCAGAATAGTCTCTTCTGAAATGTTTCTCCAGAGTACACTATTAGCATTTTGGAAGAAACAATTCACGATTCAGTACTGCCTCTTACTCCCCAAACACTGCAGCATTTTGAGCATCCCCAGGTCCCACCTACTTACTACATGATGATTGTATCCCCTTTCCCAGTCACTGTCACAACCAGAAATGCTCCCTGGAGAACCTCTGCTGAAAACAGGTTTCAACCCTTCTCTTCTTGTGATATGTAAGTACAATTTACTTCCTTTTTGACAATCATATGGCATCTGGTCATATAATGGACATAGGGCATTATACCTATAGCTCTAAAATAAAAGGAATTATTAAAAAGTATACTATGTAATGCTAAATATTATTATGACATGTAATGTTATCTACATGTATGTCTATTTATTTTTTTAATAATTTCAGAAAAGCAAAGTTCCTTTTTAAGTGTTCTCCCTTAATTTATGACACTAGTAAAAGAATGATCCTAACATTTTTATTTATTTTATTTTATTTTTTGAGGCAGAGTCTCACTCTGTCACCCTCAGTAGAGTGCTATAGCATCACAGCTCACAGCAACCTCAAACTCCTGGGCTTAAGTGATTCTCTTGCCTCAGCCTCCCAAGTAGCTGGGACTACAGGCGCCCGCCACAACACCTGGCTATTTTTTGGGTGTAGTTGTGGTTGTTTGGCAGGCCCAGCCTGGATTCAAACCCACCAGCTCTGGTATATGTGGCTGGCACTCTAGCCGCTGAGCTACAGGCACCGAGCTGATCCTAACAGTTTTGAAATGATAACATAGAAATTATAAGGGACCTATTTCAGAAGTATCTGAGACTTACACTGCAAGTTGACCAAAGATTACAGATGCACACGTACTATTCTTTTTTTATTAATCTCTTATTCATCTGGGGGATAGAAATGAATAAGTCTGGGTCCAGACTCAGTAGCCCACAGCAGGGGAATGCTGTGGGAGAGCCATTTCAAACATAATAGTCTTAATGTAATTTAGGTAGAAGAATTTAAATATCTAAGTAGAATTTCTTTATAATAGGAGTTCTCAAATTTTGGCTTACACTAAAATGATGGAAGTATTAAAACTGATTTCTGGACCCTTCCTCTAGAGCAGTAGTTCTCAACCTGTGGGTCGCAATCCCTTTGTAACAATGAAAATACATCTGGGCATTAGGAAGGCTGGCACTGCTCTAGAGCTTATTTCAACAGATCTAGGGCAGGGCTGAAGAAATTGCATCGCAATAAGCTCCCAGGTGATACTGATGCTGCTGATTCAAGATGTTTTCACTATCCATTAAATGCTCCATTTCCTCCTCCTTTATTTTTTAGACAGAACCTCTGTCGCTTGGCTAGAGTGCAGCAGTGGCTTGATCATGCATGGCTCATGCAACCTCAAACTCCCTGTCTCACACTGATCCTCCTGCCTCACTGCCCCACACTGAGTAGCTGAGACTACAGATATATGCCACCATGTACAGCCAATTTTTCTACTTTTTGCAGAGACACAGTCTTGCTATTGAACTCCTGACCGTAGCCTCCCAGAGTGCTAGGATTATAGCTGTGAGCCATTGCACCTGGCCTCCCATTTCCTGCTAGTAGTGATCAGACATATATAAAAACAATGTAATAACGAATATGAAGAATTAAAAATAATTTTCCAAGCTATTCTCAAGAAGCTTCTATTCTCCATTCTCCTACCAAAGGAGAAAATTACTATAAGGATAAGAAGATATGGAAAAATTGGCTCAGCACCTGTGGCTCAACGGGCTAAAGCGCCAGCCACGTACACCTGAGCTGGAGGGTTCGAATCCAGCCCGGGCCCACCAAACAACAATGACAGCTGCAACCAAAACAAAAAGAATATATGGAAAAACAGGGTGAGTGGGGAGGAAGGGAGGAGTAAAAATTTATCAGGTACAATGAACAAATAAATAGCTCTGACTTAAGCACTACAAAAGCTATTCATATAACAAAAACATTTTTACCTCCTTAATATAGTAGAACCTCTATAAGTTGACTGCCCAAAGGGACTGTAACAAATTGGTCAACATATGGAGGTGGTCAAGATAAAGAACTAGGCCTACTATACTGGTACTTACATGTGGTGTGTGTCCAGTATATGAAAATTAGGTTAACTTAAGGAGGTGGTCAATGTAAGGAGGAGGTAAACTATGGAGGTTCCAACTCTATTTTGAAATGTTTTTAAAAATGAGCATGGGGTGGCGCCTGTGGCTCAAGGAGTAGGGCACTGGCCCCATATCCTGGAGGTGGGGAGTTCAAACCCAGCCCTGGCCAAAAACTGCAAAAAAAAAGAACATGAACTAATCTTTTAACCGAGCTAACTACCAGCTATTTGTAACCAACTCTAAAGGGAATTTGAACACTGCTTAGATATTTGAAGATATTAAGAATTTTTTTTTTTTTTTTAATTTGTGACAGAGCCTCAAGCTGTCATCCTGGGTAGAGTATCATGGCATCACGGCTCAAAGCAACCTCCAACTCCTGGGCTCAAGCAATTCTCTTGCCTCCACCTCCCAAGTAGCTGGGATTACAGGTGCCTGTCACAACGCTTGGCTATATTTTGGCTGCAGCCATCATTGTTGTTTGGCGGGCCCGGGCTGGATTCGAACCCACCAGCTCAGGTGTACGTGGCTGGCACGTTAGCCGTTTAAGCTACAGGCGCCAAGCCAGATATTATGAATTATTAAATTTTTAGTTATCATAATGGTATCATCTTTACAGTTGAAATGGCATCTAGGTTTTGCTTAAAAATAATCTATGAGGAAGGTTAAGGATGTTATGGACAAAAAAGGGTTAGTGATAACTTAATGTTGAGGTTGGATGATGAGTACATAAGAGTAACACTGCACCATTTTCGCTGCATTTGATTACATTTGTAATTTTCTATGACATAAATTTTTTTGTTGTTATTTTTGTTTTTTTGAGACAGTCTCACTATGTTGTCCTCTATAGCTCACAGCAACCTCAAACTCTTCGGCCAAAGAGATTCTCTTGCCTCAAGTAGCTGGGACTATAGGCACCCGCCACAATGACTGGCGATTTTTTTGTTGTAGTTGTCATTGTTTAGAAGGCCCAGGCCGGGTTTGAACCTGCCAGCTCCTGTGTATGTGGCTGGCGCCCTAATGGCTGAGCACCGAGCCATATGACATGAAGTTTTAAAAACACCACAAAATAATATGACTAATAATAGAAAATAGAAGAAGCCAAAGATTTCTTTCTTTTCTTTTTTTTTTTTTTTTTGAGACAGAGTCTCGCTCAGTAGCCCTATAGTTCACAGCAACCTCAATTTCTTGGGCTCAAGGGATCCTCTTGCCTCAGCCTCGTGAGTAGCTGGGACTACAAGTCCCTTGGACACTCGGTTAGTTTTTCTATTTTCAGTAGAGACAATGTCTCACTTTGCTCAGATTAGTCTTAAACTCAGGCATTCCACCTGACTTGGCCTCCCAGAGTGCTAGGATTATAAGTGTGAGCCACCTCACCCAGCCAAAATCAAATATTTTAAGTAGAAAGACTCAAAACAACCTAATCATGTAGTTCATCAAAATTAATCTTTTCACTTTTTCTTAAAGGTAAAATACATTTAACAGAAATTCAGGACTCAAATCAGTAATTGTCTGTTTTCTGAATGTATTTATCTTTGTTCATTCTTTACGAGGTTTTTGTTTCTAGTCCTTATCTTAAACATTATTATTGTTATTAAATTTTAAGCCTTTTTAATTCTGTGAGGGCCAAAATTAGAAACCTAATACACATTTATATTTAAAAAAAAAAAAAAAAAAAAGAAATTCAGGACTCTTTTTTTTTGAAACTCCACTGTCAAGCTAAATTAATGAATATAACCAAAATATACCAGAGGACTATAGAAACACAATTGTACAAAATTACCTTAGACATTTTTCTAGACATCATTAAAATTGACTTTATATATGAAAATAAATTTTAGCGTGAGTTAAACTGAATGGAAGGCAAAGTTGCAAATTCTAATCTCATCTCTCTCAAGTACTGTCTTAACTTTTATAAGTTAGTTAAAGGTTAAAGAATTGCTTTCTGATTTATATAACAACTTAGAGAACTAACTTTTTCCTCAAGATTATGGGGATGACGAGTGCAAGTTAACCAAAGGAAAAAAAACTTTCAGAAAAGTATTACTAAGTATTTACATGAAAACATGAAGTCTCATGCCACACTATCAAATACATGCAAACATTTTTGTATACATCATCTCTTGTGGAGGATTGTAAGATAACTCACAGAGGGCTGTTCATCATAGGTTGCATATCCTTTGAAAGCCACAACAGCCAATTCTGCAGTAGCTCTTTCAAACTCTGAAGAACACTACACTGAGGGGGCAAAATGAAAAATTATTTGTGAAACCACTGAGACATAATAGCATTCAGAACAAACAACAGCTTAAAGGGGAAAGGGATGAGAGAGATGACCACATCCAATTTAGAACCCAATAGCTGCTGCTCCAACATGATCAGTCTCCAGGAGACGGATGAATGCAAATACAAGTTTATTTTGCAATTGTCACTACAAGAAACATATCTCAAAAGGACTATCCTAACTTAGCCAAGGACAGACTTTTCTCTAAATTACATTCATTTATGACAAATACTACATCATCAAATAAAAACAGCATCCTTATTGTCTCCTCTCAGAGAACCTTTGAAGTTGCTATAGACATAAGCTCCCCATTCTTCTCACCTTTTAATATACAACTACAATTTATTCCCTTTTTGATGTTCATATAAATTTATCTTATCTTCTGTGACTTTGGAAAACAAACAATCCAAGTCTTCCTTTCTCAGGCTTTGATTTCTCAGGACTTCGTTCACATACAAAAAGATACAGTCATGACAAAAATTTATCCACAGGATTTATGATTATAATTCAAAAGAAATCCATACCACCCCAAAATCTAATAGAGAAAACCTTTCTTAAATATCCTTAACAAATAATGTCCTAGTTATTATTTGAAAATTTCCAGTGATAGGGTACTCACTGCTACTTCACAGGACTGTTTAATTAATACTTTTCTTAGAGAATGACACCTCACATTCAGATTAGAAATATTTTTGAAAGCAACTCTGGAATCATCTAAAACAATAGTCCACTTCAGTGTCAACCAGAGAATTTTATTATTAGAAAAAATACTCAACATTACATGCTATATTTAGGAAACAACAATTTTTTATATACTCACCCACCCACCCTACTCCTACCTGCAAATCAAAGAAAGTATGAGTCTATGAGAAGGGGATATGGGCTTTTAATAAAAGGCTGAAAAACACAGCTCTACCCTACATGTCAACCTTTTCTACATAAATACCTCCAGTAGATAGCCATTAAACCTCTGCCTGATCTACTCCACTGTCAAGAAAGATACTGCCTCTAAAAGTCCTTCACTCCATTTTTAGTCCGCCCTAGCTGTTATAAGATACTGCCTATATCTAATTCTCCCTTGTAGCCATACACAGACATTCTTCTTCTATATGACAATGTTTCAAATATTTGAAGGGAATCAGAAAATCTTAGTCTTCCCCCTCCCCAGGCAAAATATCCCTAGTTCCTTTACTATCTCAAACTAGAAAGCTTTGTCATGTTGCATCCTTCATGCTTTATTTCCAGTCACCAAATCCTATCAACTTTTTTTCCTTCAAAATGTCCTACTATTCATTTCCTTTCCAATTCCACTCTAACTACCCTAGACCAGGCCTCCACATCTGAGGTTATTTTCTCCTCCTACCTAGCCTCCCTTACTCTAGTATCATCTCCCAATCTCCAACTCTTTTTCTATGATTGCTAGACCTTTGTTATTTAAGAGCTCAATCCATTATATCCTTCTTAACAAAAACTTGCAGTACAAGCCGTTTAGCAAAGGAACAGCAATATGTATTGAAATCATAAGAACATTCGAACCCTTTCTTTTCATCCAGTAATCTCACCTCTCGTAACGTATGCCAATAAAATCATTTAAGAAAAAAAAATCTACATTATGAAGATGCTCAAGACAGTTGTCAATTCATAGAACAAAAACAAATAGGAAATATAATGAAGATCATGTAGAAATATGGAAATTATTATGCAATGTTAATTTTGTGTTCTGATTTTTAAATGAAAGTCCATTATGTTTCAACTATATAAAAAATAATAAATCAATAAGGACAAAAATTGGAAAATTAACGTTCCAGAACAAAAATGTTACAGTTGGTTTGTGGGGCTTTTCCCATGCAAAAGTTGTTTGCTACATTCACTTTGATTCCTTGGCACTATTTTCCAGGTTCTTTTTATACAATTCCTTAAGTTTCCTTCAAATTCTCCTCCTTTTTGGTCTGAGAATTAAATTCTGTGTATTCCCCTGAGTTCTGTCCTTAGCCCACTATCTGTTTTCCTTCCTTACTTCCTCCCTCTCTCTACCCTCCTCATTCTCAAATACGTGTATGTATAAATATGTATATGTGTATTAGGGTGAACCAAACAATCATCAACCATCTTTTACCTACAAAAAAAATGGCAATTTCCTATGGTCCAACCTAATATTATAGATAAACAGCTCTTAAGATTGGTGGAATAAGAGAAAACATAAAGAATAACCTAATTAGAAAGTTGGAATACAATCACAAAAAAACTGCAAAATGAAATCCCTGAGAATTTATTAGCTAGGAGTATTGTTGTGTATTGTAATGTGAATGATGGTACTGGTTAGGTAGTAAAAGTTAAAAGCAGGCTCGGCACCTGTGGCTCAACGGGCTAAGGTGCCAGCCACGTACACCTGAGCTGGCGGGTTCGAATCCAGCCCGGGCCCGCCAAACAACAATGAGGGCTGCAACCAAAAAATGGCCGGGCGTTGTGGCGGGCGGTCGCCTGTAGTCCCAGCAACTTGGGAAGCGGAGGCAGGAGACCCGCTTGAGCCCAGGAATCGGAGGTTGCTGTGAGCTGTGATGCCACAGCACTCTACCCAGGGTGACAGCTTGAGGCTCTGTCTCAAAAAAAAAAAAAAAAGTTAAAAGCAATATAAATAGACCACAAATAAAAGTGAATGTGATAGGCAGTTAATAAAGTACCATTCAATTATGACAAACACTAGCCAGGACAACATTTTTCTATAAATTTGGCCAACAGCTAGTGATTTAAGGTTAAAAGGTTGTAAAAGAAACATTACTTATATTGTCCTTTTGGAAAAGAAATAAACGTTCTAGAAGAAAGCAGATCTCAAACTTATTCTCCTGGAAGTCATAGAGGTCCTTTTAGAGAACACGCCAAAAATTGTAACCTCTTTTATCTCATATAAGTTTACAACAATTTTATTAGCAGAAAATGCACTATTTTTCTTTTTGAGACAGTCTTACTTTGTCACCCTGGATAGAGTGCCATGGCGTCATAGCTCATAACAACTTCAAACTCTTGGGCTCAAGCAATCCTCTTGCCTCAACCTCTCAAGTAGCTGGGACTACAGGTACCCACCACAACACCCGGCTAGTCTTTTAGAGACGGGGTCTCGCTTTTGCTCAGGCTGGGCTTGAACTCCTGAGCTCAAGCAACCCACTCGCTCCAGCCTCCAATAGTGCTAAGATTATAGGCGTAAGCTACCATGCCCAGGCTAAAAATGTACTATAAATATACAACATAAATGTCACAGGGAGTTTTGTTTGCTCTGGTCACAACTATATTCAAGAAATGTTATCTAGTACATAGTAGGTGCTCAGTAAATATTTGTGAAATGAATAAACATAGCTATAAAAATATAAATCACAGTGAAGTATTTCCCAGTTCATTTTTATTAATATGCATTTGCCACTTGTGCATTCACTTTTTCCATTTGCTACAAGTGGAAAATAGTTCAGGAAAACTATGTGTGGCATGACAACAGCTTAAAAAGAAAATTCTGGGGCGGTGCCTGTGGCTCAGTGGGCAGGGCGCCAGCCCCATATACGGAGGGTGGTGGGTTCAAACCCGGCCCCGGCCAAACTGCAACAAAAAAGTGGTTGGGCATTGTGGCAAGCACCTGTAGTCCCAGCTACTTGGGAGGCTGAGGCAAGGGAATCACCTAAGCCCAGGAGTCGGAGGTTGCTGTGAGCTGTGTGACACGACGGCACTCTACCGAGGGTGATAAAATGAAACTCTGTCTTGACAAAAAAAAAAAAAATTCTGCTGGGCCCTGTGGCTCACACTTGTAATCCCAGCACTCTGGGAGGTCGAAGTGTGCGGATAACCTGAGCTCATGAGTTTGAGACCAGCCTGAGCTAGAGCAAGACTCCATCTCTAAAAACAGCCAGGTGTGTGGCAGGCACCTATAGTCCCAGCTACGTCTAAGGCAAGAGAATGGCTTAAGCCCAAGAAATTGCTGTGAGCTTTGATGCCACTGTACTCTACCAGGGGCGATAAAGTGAGATTCTGTCTCAAAAAGATAAAAAACCAAAAAAAACCCCCCAAAAAACAAACAAAAACACAACCCAGAAAATTCTCTACATTAACTGTGAATTGATTGGTGTAGCACCTGAAAACCCAGGTCCAAAAGAATCCTGTTAGAAAACCACTGCTGTAATGGCAGTTTGGAATGATGTCCCACCACCAACAGAATAATACTTCCTATAGAATCTAAGTTTTTTTTTTTTTTTTACCTTGAAATAAATGGTTGATGTAAGGAAGAGCTGTGCTAGATGGTCAAAAAGAAGTGGTTTCACCTCTAGGAAATTAAAAAAAAAAGATAAATCAAAATCCCTTTAATTCATAGTAAATGAAATTAAATGACTCAAAATTTTCATGATACATACCAGAGAAGCTACTAAAAGGAATCCAGCTCAGAAGCTGAAGGTACTGTGACCGACAACAGTGGCCATCCCAGAGAGGAATACTCTTATACAGGAATACTTCACAGGAATAAAACCCCTCCTATAATACAAGTGACAATAAAACCTATGGAACTCTTCAGTCATAATTGCTCTCTAAATAACCGGTTTATTTTATTTATTTATTTATTTGAGACACAGTATCACTTTGTCACCCTCGGGTAGAGTGCAGTGGATTCACAGCTCACAGCAACCTCAAACTGTTGGGCTTAAGTGACTCTCTTGCCTCAGCCTCCAAAGCAGCTGGGACTATAGGCACTCATCACAATGCCCAGCTATTTTTAGAGACAGGGTCTCACTCTGGCTCAATCTGGTTGAACTTGTGAGCTCAGGCAATCAACTCGCCTCAGCCTCCCAGAGTGCTAGGATTACAGGCATTGAGCCACCACTCCCTGCGAACCAGTTTATTTTCTGCTATAGTTGTGTCACTCTTAGACTAATTTTTTCTCAATATAAGAGAACCTTAGATTAGGTGCCAGACTTCCTCTCCCCAAAAAGGATCAGATGTTTAGTATTTGCATACATTATCTTTATCAATATAGTTTTCAAATACCATAAAACTTTGTCAATTGAAAAGAAGGTAAAAAGTCAAGTTATGAAATATTTTAAAAATAAATGATATTTATTATTTGGGAGTATATACAGCAATTTGAATAGTCAATTAAATGTATACAATGTTACATAATAGAGCTAAAATTTCCTTAGAGATCATAGACCAAATCCAAACTGTGGGCAGCTCCATTATTTTTTTTTTTTTTTTGAGACAGAGCCTCAAGCTGTCACCCTGGATAGAGTGCTGTGGCATCACAGCTCACAATAACCTCCAATTCCTGGGCTCAAGCGAGTCTCTTGCCTCCGCCTCCCAAGTAGCTGGGACTACAGGCGCCCGCCACAACACCCGGCCATGTTTTGGTTGCACTCACTATTGTTGTTTGGCGGGCCGGGCTGGATTCAAACCCTCCAGCTCAGGTGTACGTGGCTGGCGCCTTAGCTTGTTGAGCCACAGGCGCCGAGCCAAGCAGCTCCATTTTTTTTTATTTATTTTATTATTTTTTTGGAAATAGAGTCTTACTCTGTTGTCCTGGGCTAAAGTGCCTTGGCATCAGGCTAGCTCACAGCAACCTCAAGTTCATGGGCTCAAGCGATCCTCTTCCCTTAGCCTCCTGAGTACCTGAGGCTTATGCGCCCACCACAATACCCAGCTAGTTTTTCTATTTTTGTAGAGACAAGGAATCCTCCTACCTCAGCCTCCCAGAGTGCTAGGACTATAGGTGTGAGCCACTATGCCAGGCTGAGCAGCTCCATTTTTAAAGGTCTGAGTGTCTAGGTTGCTTACATGCCCACCAGACCAGAGTGAGGATCCAGGATCCAGGGACTCTTTATTTTTTCTTTTATCACTATAAACCTTAAAATAGTGGCATACAGCAGGACTCAATCCTAGACCTTCTTTTCATGACATGAATTTTTGGACAATCTCATCTACAACACAGCTATAATCATTAACTGTACCATGAGGATTCCTAAATCTGTATCTTAGGCCAAATCTCTTTCCTGAACTCTAGACTCATTATGTATAATCTACTGGATATGACCTCTCACTAATTACTAAACATTCTACAGGCCTCTCTTAAACCAAACATATTTTTTCCCCTCATATATATATATTCCTTTACTTAGTGAATGCTGTCTATCTCTCAAGCAGGAAACCTAAAAGTCAACATAGATTCCTCCCTTTACCCTTACTACTGTAATCCAAATCCAAGTTCCAATTAAATGATTTCACACCAAATCCTTAAGATTTATTCCACAAATGGCTCGACGCTTGTAGCACAGTGGTTATGGCACCACCACCAAAGCAGACGGGTTGGAAACCAGCCCAGGCCAGCTGAACAATGGCAACTGCAACAAAAAATAGCCCAGCGTTGTGGCAGGTACCTGTAGTCCCAGCTACTTGGGAGGCTGAGGCAATCGCTTAAGCTCAAGAGTTTGAGGTTGCCATGAAATGAGAAGCCAGGGCACTCTACTGAGGGCGACAAGGGACTCTGCCTCAGAAAAAAAGGAAAGAAAAAATATTTATTCCTCCAAAACTTATTAAGCATCTCTTTTATACTAGGAATCAAGCTGAATACCTGTACATGAAGAAAGTTAGATGTGGATACTGCCTCCTGGGAGCTCATAATGTGTGAAAAATTAGATGCTGAAAGTGACATGATAGAGGTAAGCATAGGGAGCTATCGGAGCCCATAGCACAAGAAGCCAACCCACACTGGGGTGATAAGTGAAAGCTTACCAATGGTGCTAAGGCCTGAGCTGCAGCTTAAAATAAAACTCAGGGTTACCAAGACTAACTAGTTGACTGGGCTGAAACATAACTAATGCTCAAAAGATGTTTATTGATTCTAAAAACACAAGCAGTGACCCTATTAGATTTACTCTACTAGCTAATTCATTTAATTTCACATGTATTCAATTTTATATCCAGTTTGTTCTCTTAAATTACAGGACTTGCCCTCCTTTTTGTATGACTTAATATAGCCTTTCTTCAAATATAACAGTGCAAAGATAAAAGTCAGTCCAACTCACATCTATTTATAATAAGTTTAAAATTGAGCAAACACTGTTTACAAAAGATGTCAGGTACTAAAAAAAAGGTTTTCAATGCATTTCTACATGAATTTTAGTGAAGACTGGTAGAGTATATAGAAAGCAAGTAGAATCTTACTTGTAAGAAGCACTCTGCCCCGAAGATAGTATCCAGGAAGTTGGCAAATTCTTTTCCATGTCCATAATTATTTGCCTTGTACCAAATGCATTCTGGAACAGAAATAGTAAATATAAATGTCTGAATGTAAAACAATAAAAACTACATAAAACATAATTATCACTATAAATGATTAAAAAAAGTCCTAAGTCTCATATATCCTAGCCAACTCACACTGTAGATTATAACAAGTATGTTGAGGTGACATTGAGAAACTCCTTAATAATTTCGTAATATAGGGGAAAGATTACAGTGAAAAAATTGGTAGAATTCACATATAATGACTATGATTAGCTTTATAGCAGATAACTCAGGAAACTATAAACATAAATTAAAAGTTTTAAGTATACCTTAAACTTCACTTAGGGTGAGCTGCATATAATGTAAGAGAAATATGAATTTAGTAAATGGAAATCTAATAAATTGCATCATATTCTACCTAAAGAAAGACTCAGAAGTAGAGCTCGCTTGGAATCATCTAAAATCAACTTTATCTGGGTGTGGTGGCTCACACCTGTAATCCTAGCACTCTGGGAGGCCAAGGCAGGTAGACTGCCTGAGCTCACAGTTTCAAGACCAGCCTGCACCAGCCCAAGAACTCCTCTCTAAAAATAACTGGGTGCTGTGGCGGGCACCTGTATTTCCAGCCACTCAGGAGGCTAAGGCAAAAGACTCATTTGACACCAAGATTTTGAGGTTGCTGTTAGCTATGACAATACAGCATTCTACCGAGGATAACAAAGTGAGACTCTGTCACAAAACCAAAACCAAACAAACAAAAAAAACCTTTAAACATTTGAAGAAGGCCAGGAAAAGTGGCTCACATCGGTAATCCTAGCACTCTGGGAGGCCAAGACAGGAAGACTGCTTGAAGCCAGCAGTTTGAGACCAGCCTAAGCAAGAATAAGACCCCATCTCTGCTAAAAATAGAAAAAAACAACTAGGTGCTATGGCGTATGTCTGTAGTCTCAGGAACTCAGGAGGCTGAGGCAGGAAGATCACTTGAACCCAGGAGACTCAGGTTGCCATGAGCTAAGACACCACTTCACTCTACCCAGGAGAACAGAGAGAGACTCTATCTCAAAAATAAATAAATAAATAAAGAAGAAGAAGAAAAGAAAACTAGGTGCTTATAGCACAGTGGTTATGGTGCCAGCCACATACACCGAGGCTGGCAAGTTTAAACCTAGCCCCGGCCATAAAAAATAGTCAGGCGTTGCAGAGGCGCCTGTAATCCCAACTACTTGGGAGGATGAGATAAGAGAATCGCTTAAGCCCAAGAGTTTGAGGTTGCTGTGAGCTGTGAGGCCATGGCACTCTACCCAGAGCAACATAGTTTCTTTAAAAAAAAAAGGGCAGCACCTGTGGATCAGTGAGTAGGGCACTGGCCCCATATACCGAGGGTGGCACATTCGAACCCAGCCCAGGCCAAACTGCAACAAAAAATAGCAGGGCATTGTGTCAGGCACCTGTAGTCCCAGCCACTTGGGAGGCTGAGGCAAGAAAATTGCCTAAGCCCAAGAGCTGGAGGTTGCTATGAGCTGTGATACCACAGCACTGCACTGAGGGTGACAAAGTAAAACAAAACAAAACAAAAAAACACCACTTGAAGAGTTAGGAGTTTCTCACCCAGGACAAAAAATAATCTGGTTGGCCAACTACACTGGCCCACACCTGTAATCCTAGCACTCTGGGAGGCCAAGGCAGGAGGATCGCCTGAGCTCAGGAATGTGAGACTAGCCTGAGCAAGAGCAAGATCCCATTCTCTAACAATGGAAAAAACGAGCAAGGCATTGTGGCGGGTGCCTGTAGTCCCAGCTACTCGGATGGCTGAGGCAAGAGAATCTCTTGAGCCCAAGAGTTTGAGGTTGCTATGAGCGATGATGCCATGATACTCTAACCAACGAGGCAAAGTAAGACTCTATCTCAGGAAAAGAAAAAACAAAAAAACAAAAACAATCTAGTTAACAAAAATATGATCTCTAGAGAAATATACCCCGTTGGCCGAATGACATGCTTAGGCCTTATTATGTCCTGGATAAAAAACTCCTCACTGCCTTTTCTTTTAATTCCATAATTAAGAAATCTTCCAGGGATAAATTTGGCTCATATAAAGGCTGACAGCAGAGAAGGGATATTCTAGGTGGCAGATATGAGCACTTTGGTCACCAGAAAGAATTATTTCTACATAGTATTATCATTAATAAATTCACATGCTGGCTTACACATTAGTCTCTTTTGAGTTTGATTAGCATTAACCCTACGACTCTGGGGACTTAACAGCAAGTTTCTGCACAAAGATGAAGAGGCCTTAGATTGTGACAGACATCAAACTAGAGCCACCCACTGAGTTTCTCTGGTCATCCATCAGTATTTCCTTAACGTCCTCTCCTTTCTTGCTGCCTTAAAATTGTAATAGAAGCATTCATAGTCTGAATATATGATTACCACAGAAATAATTATAGCATATGAAGGCTCCTCTTGTCTAGAATTTGGCCTCCTTATAAAAGAAACCCATACGTAAACTATCTTGTTCTCTCTTCATTCACCCAATGCTTTTACCTCATTCATCCAATTCTCTCAAGTATCAACTCTTACCTTCTTGTAATGTTTGACTCAACCAGTAATAGAGTCTCAGTAAAACTGACTCATCTTTGACACAATTAATATAGTGAAGCAGCAGAGAGTTGTTTAGCACTGAGCCCATCTGAGAAGGCAGCTGCAAAAGGAGAACAACTGGTCAGCAGCAAGTATCCAAAAAGTGAAATCAGTCAGGGCAACAAGGAAATCATCATATAAGAAACATGACAGGCTCGGCCCCTATAGCTCAGCGGCTAGGGCACCAGCCACATACACGGGAGCTGACAGGTTCAAACCCAGCCCCAGGCCTACCAAACAACAACAACTACAACCAAAAAATAGCTGGGCGTTGTGGCGGGTGCCTGTAGGCCCAGCAACTTGGGAGGCTAAGGCAAGAGAATTGCTTAAGCCCAAGAATTTGAGGTTGCTATAAGCTGTGATGTCACAGGACTCTACCAAGGGTGACATAGTGAGACTCTGTCTGAAGAAAAAAAGAAACATATGACAAAAATCAAAGCCATAAAGATCAAATAGAAAATATAAATAAGCACACATTCCAGTCACATACCTCTAAGCAATGAATGTTCTTTAAGAGCTGAGGGAAGCTTTGCAGTTGTTCTAGTGGAAATGATCCACTGCTACCCAAACAGTCAGAAAGATTTTCTTTTCTTCCACATTCTTTAGCGTAGTTATTAGAATTGAGCACTGGTATAACTGGGTGCGAATTCCATCTCTAATGGAGAAAGATAACCCTAACCATCAGAGAAATGCAAATCAAAACCACTCTGAGATATCACTTAACCCCTGTAAGAATAGCCTGCATCACAATTTCCCAAAGCTACAGATACTGGCAAGGACATGGGAGAGAAGGGAACACTTTTATACTGTTGGTGGGACTGCAAACTAACACAGCCTCTTTGGAAAGAAGTATGGCAAATGCTCAAAGAACTAAAAGTAGACCTTCATTTGGTGAATTTTAAGGCCAGGTGCAGTTACTCACACCTGTAATCCTAGCACTCTAGGAGGCTGAAGAGGGTGGAACATATAAGGAACTCTCGAGCTCAGGAGTTCGAGACCAGCCTAAGCAAAAACACAACCCCATCTCTACTAAAAACAGAAAAAAACAAGCCAAGCATGTTGGCACGTGCCTGTCTATAGTCCCAGCTACCCGGGAGGCTAAGGCAAGAAGATCACTTGAGCCTAAGACTTTGAGGTTGCTGTGAGCTATAATGCCAGGGTATTCTACCCAATGCAAAAGAGTGAAACTCTGTCTCAAAAAACAAACAAAAACTAATAGAAAAAAACCAGTAGACAGACAAATGCACTCCCACACAAGAGAAAAACATGTTTAAACTCAAAGCAGGAAGGTGGAGGTGAGAAGGGACAGCGGGTTTGGTAAGCTCTTGCCTAACAGGCACAATTAAGGGTATACAACACACCTCTTAAGTGAGGAACACAACTACAACTTGAACTTTACCTAACAAATGCAACCAGTGCAACCTAATCATCTATGCCCTCATATTAATCTGAAATGAAGAAAAGGAAAAAGATAAAAACAATTCATCAATGAACTGTAAATACAAAAGCAGTTGTTAATGTGTTTCAATTAATGTGTGGTTCACACAGAATGCTAGGTAATTAAAATATATTTAAATATCTGTACTTTCCTCTAACACATGAATGATTATTTGGATTTAATAAAAGAAAGTCATATATGTCATTTGGGGTTTGGATACTTACTCCTTTTAGAGGATGAACATTAGCTGGACCTAACATCTGCTTTAGAGGTTCTGGAGAAGGTCCCTGGTTTCTTTGCCTTACAGCAACCAGAGCCATCTTCCAAAGATTCTCTGAATTCTTAAAATAGATCTACAAATTTGGACATGAAATAGAAGAGAGTAAGTACCCAAAAGTCAGAGTAAAGTCTAAAACTCTTCATTAATTAAAAGTACATAGATTACAGAACTTTTTACAGCCATACAAATCCATTTAAAGCTTTTTTTTCCTGATCAAGAATCTCTTAAATACATCGTTTCAAATGAGATCGGCATGACGTGCCAATCCCCCCAAAAGTTTTCCCCAAATAGTGCCACGACACTAGATCTTAAAATAGTAGGTTGTAAACACTTTAGTCCAAATCTTTATTTTATTTTATTTTTTTTTGAGACAGAGCCTCAAGCTGTCACCCTGGACAGAGTGCTGTGGCATCACAGCTCACAGCAACCTCCAATTCCTGGGCTCAAGCGCGTCTCATGCCTCCGCCTCCCAAGTAGCTGGGACTACAGGCGCCCACCACAATGCCCGGCCATTTTTTGGTTGCAGCCGTCATTGTTGTTTGGCGGGCCAGGGCTGGATTCGAACTCGCCAGCTCAGGTGTATGTGGCTGGCGCCTTAGTCAGTTGAACCACAGGCGCTGAGCCTAGTCCAAATCTTTAAGCTAACTTTACCAAAAATAACATTCAATCTCAATGACTTATCTCTCCTTACTCCCTTACCTTCCTTCTTACAGGCAAAGATACAGAAATCAGAGTAGGAGCAAAGAACTTATACAGCGACAACAAAGCCTGGAGATGAGGCTGCATTCCCTGAAATAAAATAAAAGTTTGCCATTTTTAATTTTGTAGCCATTAATAAACTGAGAAAACAAATATCAAGAAGAAAAAAATAACAAAAACATAAACTGAGACTAAACATTTATTCAGGCCTTAATTTCACTAAGAGCCACAGAAAGATGCTACAAAAAATAAAGGAATGAGTAATCAGACATTTTAATCAACCCCCTCCAACTTCTGATCTTCTCTTTTATAACCATTTCCCCAATTCTTCCTTGTACTAATATTTGCTCCTTTCTTCTTTTGTGCCTATAACTTAGGCATACCAGTCATATGTAATAGAATAGCATGGGTTATTTTCACTGAAAGCATACTCAGGACTTTAAGTTTACTTGTTCTTAATTTAGACATCAAGGAGAGAGGACCAGAAGGGAAGCCAAGAATATAGAGCAAATGAAATATGAATAATACCTGATTATCATAATTCTTGGAAAATTAACCAGGAAATCACAATTGATATGCAGTAGTAGTCAAGCAGTTCTGATATTACCAAAACAAATCTATTTTTTTTGAGAGAGAGAGTGTCCCATTTTGTTGCCCAGGCTAGAGTGCCATAGCATCATAGCTCACAAGCAACCTCAAACTCCTGGGTTCAAGCCATCCTCCTGCCTTAGCTTCCCAAGTAGCTGGAACTACAGGTGCTTGCCATGACACCAGGCTAATGTTTCTGTTTTTAGTAGAGATAGGATCTCACTCTTACTCAGGCTGGTCTCAAATTCCTAATCTCAAGGGATCCTCCCTCTGTGGCCACCCAGAATGCTAGAAGTACAGGCATAAGACACCGCACCCAGCCCAAAACAAGTCTTAACAAAAACACTAACTTCACAAATGAAAGAAGTCATCAATACTAGCTAGATACCTGTGTTTTATATACCTGGCTATCCCAAAAGAAAGTGTACCATTAAAATGAATTCCAAGGAAGTAATCAAATTGCTGTATTATACTAAAATTGTATAAACTCAAATATCTGTACAAAGTAAGGCAGCAAATGGGACTTAGAAATACAGTATTCCTATTTTATAACAGCTCCTTAAAATTAAAGTTATTAAAATCAAAATGACCCAGTTTATCTATGTTCAAAGTATCTTTTGACCTCTGTACACCCATTATCAATGAGTATTAGTGTTTAAATTGGAATGCTTTTTTAGAGAATATTTAGAACAGAAACCTTTAGAATTTATTAGTTAACTATATCTTTGTTGTTAAAAAGTTAACCCTAAAGAGGTAAAGAAGAGATGTCCAGTTAAATATGATATATTGAACATACGTGACCCATTAAAAAGACAGTAAAGGAATGAAGAAGGCATAAACCACAAGTTCAAAATGAACAAGGGATCTAACAAATGAGAAATTTAAATAAGATTTTAGAACTATAATAGAATGAAGATGAGCAAACAGCAACCAAGTTAGCAGAAGAAAGAAAATGAAACCTAAGTATCAACAGAAAAAGCCTCAAAAGCAGCAGATTCATGGTTGAGAATTCCCAGAAAGGTTCAGGAATTTGAGGGACCCAACATCTCTGAGAAGTGGGGATGTAAGAGGGACAGAAAATAGGATGATTGCTTGAAAGCGTACATAAAAAAAAGTTAGAACCCCAAATTCCTTCATTACATTGGCAAAACATTAGGGCTTTACCCTCAGAAGATGAACATGGACTTAGACAACTAGGGCACAGCTGAGGGAGGATCATGACCATTCCTCACTCCTTTCCATTACTTAGGTCCCAGAGTGCCAGAAGCCTGGTATATATCCATGATGGTTAATTTTACATGCCAATTTGACTAGGCCATGGGGTGCCCAGATATTTAGTCAAACATTATTCTCAGTGTTTCCATGAAGGTATTTTAGATAAGATTAACAAATCAGTAGACTTTAAGTAATATAGACTGCCCTCCATAATGTCAGTAGGTCTCAGTCAATAAACCAAAGGCCTGAATTCACTCCAGAGAAAGAGTGAATTCTCTAGCAGACTATCTTTGAATTTTAACTGCAATGTCAGCTCTTCCTGGTTATAATGGAACATTGGCTCTCCTGGATCTCCAACCTGATGGCCCACCTTGCCGATTTTAGATTTTCCAATCTCAATAATCATATGAGCCTATGAGTCAATTCCTTATAATAAATACATAAACACACACACACACACACAAACACCAACCCTACTGGTTCTCTTTCTAGACAGGAAACAAGGAAATTCTTCTTCAGCGGCTCGGCGCCTGTGGCTCAACAGGCTAAGGCACCAGCCACGTACACCTGAGCTAGCGGGTTTGAATCCAGCCTGGGCCTGCCAAACAACAAAGATGGCTGCAACCAAAACATGGCCGGGCGTTGTGGCAGGCGCCTGTCGTCCCAGCTACTTGGGAGGCAGAGGCAGGAGACTCGCTTGAGCCCAGTAACTGGAGGTTGCTATGAGCTGTGATGCCATGGTACTCTACCCAGGGCGACAGCTTGAGGCTCTGTCTCAAAAAAAAAAAAAAAAAAAAAGGAAATTCTTCTTCAGCAAAATGACATGGTCATCTGGGAAGTTCCCCAATGTATCATCAAGATACTACAATGAACAAATTCTGCTCACTTACACAGTTTTCAATCATTTTAGTGCTTTACTATTAAATATGAACAAATAAGCTTTATGAAACATTTGAGGCTCAGCACCCATAGCTCAGTAGTTAGGGAGCCAGCCACATGCACTGAGACTGGTGGGTTCGAACCTGGCCAGGGCCTGCTAAAAACAACAATAAAAACAAAATAGCTGGGCATTGTGGTAGGCGCTTGTAGTCCCAGCTACTGGGAGCCTGAGGCAAGAAAATTGCTTAAGCCCAAGAGTTGGAGGTTGAGGTTGCTGTGAGCTGTGACATCATAGCACTCTACCAAGGGTGACATAGTGAGACTCTGTCTCAAAAACAACAACAAAAAAAAACATTTGAGAGAAATCTCTACCATCGGAAGACAGACCAAACTAAAGAAAGGAACTCTGAGGAAAAAGAGACAAAGCCAATAATAGCAAACACAAATCATAGCTCAAGGTACATACACACAGGCTCAGAACTGTTAGAGAATCCCAAAAAACATCTTCACAAATCTTTAGAATGAGATCTAACTCATCTTTCTTAATCCAAACACTGTTCTGGACAGGGCCCACAGAGGTGAGGAACCTGCTGCCTTAAGGCCACATGTGTCCTCCTAGGTCCTTAAATGCAGCTTTTAAATGAAATCCAGATTTTACAGAACAAATCCTTTTGTTTTTATTAATCAATTTTTGTTTGTCATTTATTTTTTTACTTTTTAAATTAACATATTTAAAATACTAGAGAATCGGTTTCAACAAAATAATCCTCCCAGATTGACCAACACAATTAGAAATTAGTATGCCATAAGGGCTAAATCAACAACTGCTACACTCATGATTTAGTTCTAATTTGCCATGCCTGACTGGCATCAATACCACATGAGGCTGACTATCAAGAGTTTATGGGGGTTGAGTACACCAGTCTGTTATCAGCTGTTCACAGAGGTGCACTGTGTTTCTGCTTGAAGTGGAATTAGTGAATAGTTGCATAGCTCAACAGTGTTTCTAAATTCTCTGTTTAACAGCCCATTATGTCAAAGAAGACCAAGAGAACACTGAAGGAAGAAAAATAGATTTTTTAATGAGGACTGGAAATTATAACACTATCTTATTTTTGGCCAGGCATAGTGGCTCATGCCTATAATCCTAGCACTCTGGGAGCCTGAGGTGGGTGGACTGAGTTCAGAAGTTCGAGACTAGCCTGAGCAAGAGTGAGGATTCCCACCCCCACCCCCACCCCTCGACTCTACTAAAAATAGAAAAATTAGCTGGATGACATGGCAGGCGCCTGTAGTCCCAGCTACTTGTGAGGCTGAGGAAGGAGGATCACTTGAGCCCAGGAGTTTAAGGTTGCTGTGAGCTAGGCTGATGCCATGGCAAGCTAGACTGGTGGGGCAACAGAGTAAGACTTGTCTCAAAAAAAAATTATTAACAAATCCAGATGTTCTTATTTCTTTTCATTGTAGTTTTCATCAGTAAAATCTCTGTGCTGATGCTACTATCTTAAGTTGACACTTTGCTATTAATTCTATTATTGCAAATGCAACACAGCATTGTCAGTTTCACAACATGCTAAAGTTGAAGAACAATGTATTCAGTATGGATTTGTTGTATCATTATAAACTGTGTTGGCTACTGCAGGGACAGGTGTTAGCCAAAATTTTATTGAGGACAGTTACATTTTATGAAGAACATAAACATTTTATGAAGAACATTTCATTCGACCAATGTGACTTACTGAAAGATTTCTATAGGAATGCAGCATTTCTGTGTGACATGCCAAATAAAAATTATTTCAATATTTTTGTAAGGTAAAACTAAGCACATATATGATATGTGGCAAAAAATCCAAGCATTTCTAAAACAGCTATCTTTTTACAAAATACTTCAATAGGAAATATCAAATGAACTTTTTCCCCAGTTAGTAAAGGTCATTAATGAGCAAGATGATACATGTGAATCATCTAAAGAATTACACAGCTGTTATGGACCTATTAATTGGAGAATTCAATAAAGGTTAACTGACTTTGAGAATCATGACATCACACTCAAATTAGCATTTCAGCCTCACCTAGTAGATATCACCAAGCCACCTAAAGAACTACAGATGGAATTAACTGAAGTCTCAGTAAATAAGCTTAAAGTTATTGTTTGATGCTAGGAAAGATCCAATTGAAATATGGAAAAGTGGCTCAGCGCCTATGGCTCAACGGGCTAAGGCACCAGCCACGTACACCTGAGCAGGCAGGTTCAAATCCAGCCTGGGCCCACCAAACAACAATGATGGCTGCAACCAAAAATTGCCAGGCGTTGTGGCGGGCGCCTGTAGTCCCAGCTACTTGGGAGGCGGAGGCAAGAGACTCGCTTGAGCCCAGGAATTGGAGGTTGCTGTGAGCTGTGATGCAACAACACTCTATCAAGGGTGACAGCTTGAGGCTCTGTCTCCAAAAAAAAAAAAAAGAAATATGGAAAAGTGCACTAGAATACCCATCTCTTTGGCAACATGCCCCCAAATTGCTTTCTTGCTTTTGCACCACTTATTGCTATGAATCTACACTGTTCCCCCTAAACCAAATCAGGATGCCTTCAAGGTCATGACCAATACCCATCTAGAGGATCAATAAAACCACAGACCTCCATGCGACAACCAAATATTCAAACACTTTCAAACAAAAAGCAGATAAGACAGTCATTAGAAGATTCGTTAACTTCAAAATTAACAAGCAGTTTTCATTTTTTAATTAAGTACATAGTAGTTAGATTTTTATAAAATAATGTACTTTTTAAAGTAAATCTAATTGAGGTTTCTTGAATGACACCCTATTTGATTACAGCTAAATTAATACAGCCTTCTAACATGAAAAGGTTCCCTACCTCTGGCCTAGTATATGTGGGATAATAACATGCCTGTCCCATTTCACAACATTCATGCCTGCCACCAGAAAGGCAAGTAATGTTTTTGTTTCTTTCATATACTGGGATTTATGGGGCATGAATAGGGAATATATGGGATACCTGTCTTAACAGGTATCAGAAATTCACACATCCAATATATTTGCTTGCATGTGCTGATTATGCCTGTTACTATCATACACATTAGGCTACATATGAGCATAGTTATGCCTTGTTGATTTGATATTATCAGATGAATCTGCCGAAATTCACCATAATTCAGCTATGAAAAAATGTTATGAATATATCTTTTTCTTGTTTGTTTAGTTTAAGACAGAGTCTCACTCTCTTGCCTCACTGAAACCTCAAACTCTTGGCTCGGCGCCTGTGGCTCAACGGGCTAAGGCGTCAGCCACGTACACCTGAGCTGGCAGGTTCGAATCCAGCCTGGGCCCGCCAAACAACAATAACGGCTGCAACCAAAAAAATGGCTGGGCGTTGTGGTGGGCACCTGTGTTCCCAGCTACCTGAGAGGCGGAGGCAAGAGACTCGCTTGAGCCCAGGAATTGGAGGTTGCTGTGAGCTGTGATGCCACAGCACTCTCTCCAGGGTGACAGCCTGAGGCTCTGCCTCAAAAATAAAAAAAAAGAAAAAGAAACCTCAAACTCCTGGGTTCAAGTCATCCTTCTGCCTCAGCCTCCCAAGTAGCTGGGACTATAGGCATCTGCCATGACACCAGCTAATTTTCCTATTTGTAGTAGAGACAGGGTATCGATCTAGCTCAGGTTGGTCTTAAACTCCTTATCTTGGCCTCCCAGAGTAGTAGGATTTATAGGTGTGAGCCACTGTACGAGGCTACAAATGCATCTTTATAAATAGATGTTGATAATTTAGTAATGTACTATAGAGAATATTAATAATGAAACCATACATTTAATGTCTGAGCTTAATTTCTTTTTTTTTTTTTTTTTTTGAGACAGAGTCTCACTATGTTGCCCTTGGTAGAGAGCTGTGGCGCCACAACTCACAGCAACCTCAAACTCTTGGGCTTACACGATTCTCTTGTCTCAGCTTCCTGAGTAGCTGGGACTACAGAGGCCCACCACAACACCCAGCTATTTTTTTGGATGCAGTTGTCGTTGTTGTTTAGCAGGCCCAGCTGGGCTCAAACACACCAGCTTCGGTGTATGTTGCTGGCGCCCTACTCACTGAGCTATGGGTACTGAACCTAAGCTTTAATTTTTTAAACTATCATCTAATAAATCATTTATTTAACTTGAACACACACTGTTTCAATTAATACATTTCAGGAAGAAAATATATTTTGCTAGAACATGGGAAAATGTATAATTCCCATTTTATAATTTCTATTAATGTGAAATAAAACTGAATTTGTACAAGAACATTACCATTAATAGTCTTAGTGATATTAAACCCATAGAATCTAAACAGGAAGCTATATTCCAGGTGTCCTCAAACTTTTTAAACAGGGGGCCAATTCACTGTCCCTCAGACCGTTGGAGAGCCAGACTACAGTTAAAAAAAAAAAAAAAAACTATGAACAAATTCCTATGCACACTGCACGTATCTTATTTTGAAGTAAAAAACAAAACAGGAACAAATACAATTCACACCAAAGCATGTGGCCTGCGGACTGTAGTTTGAGGACCCCTGCTACACTATCACCATTACTATTCAACATAGTGGAGGAAGTCCTAGCCAACGCAATCAAGCAAAAGAATTATCAAGGGTATTCAAATGGTGACAGAGTAGGTCAAACTATCCCTCTTCGCTGATGATATGATGTTATACTTAGAATGTCTCAAGAATTCAAACACGAGACTTCTGGAAACCATCAAGAAATACAGCAACATCTCAGGATATAAAATCAATGTTCAAAAATCAGTAGCCTTCATATATGTCAACAGCAAGCAAGCTGAAAATCAAATCAAAGATAGAAAACCCTTCATAGTAGCATCCAAAAAAACCTGGAAGACGCTGGAAGGATGTGAAGGATCTCTACAAAAAGAACTATGAAACACTGAGAAAAGAAATAGCAGAGGATGTTAACAAATGGAAGAACACAATATGCGCATAGCTGGGAAGAATCAACATTGTTAAAATGTCTATAACCAGCCAAAGTAATTGATAGATTTAATGCAATCCCCATTAGAATTCTAACATCATACTTTGAAGATCTTGAAAATAGTTCCACATTTCATATAGAACCCAAAAAACCCTAAATAGCCCAAAAAAGGCCTACAAAATAAGAACATGTCTGTATATATCACATTCCAGTCTTCAGGTTATACTACAAATCTATAGTGATCAAAATAGCATGATACTGGCATAAAAACACAGACACAGATTTATAGAACAGAATACAGGACCTAGAAATGAAACTAGTCTCATATCACCATCTGATCTTTGATAAACCAAACAAAAGCATATACTGGGGATGGTGCTAGAAGTAGTTAGCCACATGTAAAAGACAGAATCTAGACCTTTGCCTCTCATCACCTATGAAAATTAACACATGAAGGGCAGCGCTTGTGACTCAACAAGTAGGGTGCAGGCCCCACATACCAAAGGTGGTGGGTTCAAACCCAGCCTCAGCAGAACTGCAAAACAAAAAAATAGCCGGGTGTTGTGGCAGGCGCCTATAGTCCCAGCTACTCGGGAGGTTGAGGCAAGAGAATCGCCTAAGCCCAGGAGTTGGGAGTTGCTGTGAGCTCTGTGATGCCACAGCACTCTACAGAGGGCAATAAAGTGAGACTCTGTCTCTACAACAAAAAAAAAAAAAAGAAAGAAAGAAAGAAAATTAACACAGGAGGCTCGGCACCCGTAGCACAGTGGTTACAGCGCCAGCCACGTCCACCGGAGCTAGCGGGTTCGAGCCAGGCCCGGGCCAGCTAAACAACAACAACTGTAACAACAAAATAACCAGGCATTGTGGCGGGTGCCTGTAGTCCCAGCTACTTGGGAAGCAAGAGAATCGCTTAAGCCCAAGAGTTTGAGGTTGCTGTGAGCTGTGATGCCACAGCACTCTACCCAGGGCAGCAGCTTCAGACTGTCTCAAAAAAAAAAAGAAAAAAGAAAATTAACTCATGATGCATAAAAGATTTTTGCATCTAGAAGCATAAAAACTCTAAAGTGTGCGGAAAAACTCTTAATGATATTAACCTTGGGGAAAAAATTATGAAGAACACCCAAAAGCAAATGGGACATGAGCAAGTTAAAAAGTTTCTGCACAGTCGGAGCGCGGTGGCTCATACCTGCAATCCTAGCCCTCTGGGAGGCCAAGGTGGGTGGACTATCCGAGCTCAGGAGTTTAAGACCAGCCTGGCCAAGACAGAGACACCATCTCTAATAATACCCAGGTATTGTGGCGGGTGCCTATAGTTCCAGATACTCGGGAGGCTGAGGCAAGAGACTCGCGTAAGCCCACGAGCTGGAGGTTGCTGTGAGATGTGATGCCACCACACTCTACTGAGGGCGATAAAGTGAGACTCTGTCTCAAAAAAATAAAATAAAATAAATAAAAACTAAGAAGAGACCTCATACTAAAGAACATAAATGTGTTCTGTGTTTACAATTTTCATTCAGTGTGAATGTCATTAATTTAGGTAGGCCATGAAGACTCCAGTTGAGAATGGGCACTCTATTTCGTATTGTTTTATACCAAAAGGTTCAGACTTTTGTTACCTGGCAGATACAGTGGAAATATCAATGCAAGAAAGCAGTAAGGACAAGAGATAATAGTCAGAGAATATACTGACGTTTAAGTATCCAGAAGATGTCTTGAAATGCTTTCTTACACTACATCCATAAAAAATATAAGACTTCTTTGTGGCTCAAAGAAGTAGGGTGCCAGCCCCATATGCCAGAAGTGGTGAGTTCAAACCCAGTCCTGGCCAAAAATCGAAAAAAAAAAAAAAAAATATATATATATATATATATACATAAATTGTATATATATATATATATATATATACATAAATTCATTTCTGACTGCACCCTAACACTGTTTCAGCCAATACCAACCCAGTTTCCTAAACAATGTTTGCTATTTGACATTTTCATGTCTTTGCTCATGCTATTTCCTCTGGTAAGAGTGCCCTTCTCTCCCTTCTTTGCCTACTTAATCATATTCATCCCTTAAAATTCTCTCAAGCATCACCATTCTCCTTCAACCCTATGTCTGATTCTGATCTTTTATTTTATTGATTGAGCTCCACAGAAAGTTACGTTTCTTGACGATAACAACTCATTTGATTTTGTATCCCCAAAGCCTAGCTCAGTACCTGGCACATAGTACCCTGGCCGATCTTAGGGGCTTTTTGGTACTCACCATTTTGGCTTGAAGATCAAGCAGTTTTCTCACACGAAATGCTTTGACTAGAAAAGACAAAGAAAAGAGATACTATACATTTGGTTCAGAATAAAAAGAAACTGGTTATACTTAACCACCTTGTAGTTCATATAGTTTCTTCTTACATCAAGAATATAAACACCTTGTTTAGTTAAGCCATTAAGTAGATGTTCTTAAATAAAAGTACTAAAAAGCAATTTCCACAAAATGAGTCCTGTCATATAACTAATGCCAATAGTTATTTAATTTTCTAAAGGCCAATACAAATGGTAACTCCACAAAGTCAATGTAATACAAGTGGAATGATAATACTCACCATTCTCTTTTTTGGTAAGTAAATACAACAAATGGCAGACATAAGGGCACTGTTAAAATATAAGAAAAAATTTAAAGAAAAAATGACAATGTATCTTGAACAGAACAGTAACACACTTTCCCCAAATGTCAATCTTACACTGATTAAGTACAAAGGCTTCAGGACTTCTTTGACAATAGTTTACAAAGCTTCTTTTCTTCACACCATATAATAGTGATAAAACCAATTTTTTTTCAAAGAGTCAGGTTCTCACTCTGTTGTCCAGGCTGGAGTGCAGTGGCACAATCATAATTCACTGTAACTTTCAACTCCTGGGCTCTGCTGATCCTCCCACCTCACCCACCCAAGTAGCTAAGACTACAGGTGTGTGCCAACATGGTTGATTAATTTCTTTTACCCTGATAAATTTTATTTTTTTCGTAGAGACAAGATCTCAATATGCTGGTCTACAACTTGGGCTCAAGTGATCCTCCTGTTCCAACCTCCCAAACCCCTGGAATTATAGGCATGAGCCACTGTGCCTGACTGATAAAAACAATAGTTTTAATTGATACTCCATTAGGTCATTTTTTTTACCTATTTTTGGAATGTAAAAATACTGCAGACAATTTAAAAAACAACAAAAAAATTACCCATCATCCTTCTACCTAACAAAAATTCATATATTCCTTTCAGTATTAATCTACATTAATGAAGATACAAACCAAAAACATTTTTTAAGACAGTGTCTCGGCTCAGCACCCATAGCTCAATGAGTAGGGCACCAGCCACATACACCAAGGCTGGTGGGTTCAAGCCCGGCCTGGGACTGCTAAACAAAGACAAATGAAACCAAAAAATAGTCAGGCGTTTTGGTAGGTGCCTGTAGTCCCAGCTACTAGGGAGGCTGAGACAAAAGAATCACTTAAGCCCAAGAGTTTGAGGTTGCTGTGAGCTGTGATGCTATAGCACTCTACAAAGGTGACATAGTGAGACTCTGTTTCAAAACAAACAAACAACAAAAAAAAAAAAAGTCTCACTCTGTTGCCCAGGCTAGAGTGCTAGCTCATAGCAATTTCTTTTTCTTTCTTTTTTTTTTTTTTTGAGACAGAGCCTCAAGTTGTCGCCCTGGGTAGAGTGTCGTGGCATTACCGCTCACAGCAACCTCCAATTCCTGGGCTCAAGCGAGTCTCCTGCCTCTGCCTCCCAAGTAGCTGGGACTACAGGTGCCCACCACAACGCCCGGCCATTTTTGTTTGGGTTGCAGCCGTCATTGTTGGTTGGCGGGCCCAGGCTAGATTCGAACCCGCCAGCTCGGGTTTACATGGCTGGCGCCTTAGGCCGCTTAGCCACAGGCGCCGAGCCAGCTCATAGCAATTTCAAACTCCTAGGTTCAAGTGATCCTCCTGCCTCAGCCTCCCAAGTAGCTGGGACAACAGGCACCTGCCACCATACCCAGCTAATTTTTCTATTTTTAATAGAGATGGGGGGGTCTCACTCTTGCTCAGCTGGTCCAAAACTCCTGAGCACAAGTCATCCTCTACCTTCGCATCTCAGAATACTAGGATTATAGGCATGAGCCACTTTACCGGGCCTCAAACTTTTTTTTTCTGAGACAGTCTTTGCCCCTAGTAGAGAGCTATGGCATCATAGGTCACAGCAACCTCAGACTCTTGGGCTCAAGCTATTCTCTTGTCTCAGCCTCCCAAGCAGCTGGGACTACAGGCGCCTGCCACAACGCCCAGCTATTTTTAGAGACAGGGTCTCCCTCTAGCTCAAGCTGGTCTCAAACTAGTGAGCTTAAGACGATCCGCCCACCTCGGCCTTCCAGAATGCTGGGAATACAGGCATGAGCCACATGCCCAGCCTCAAACTTAAAAATTTTATCCTAATAACCACTAAAAAGCAATTTCCCACATTGTTTCATATTTAAAATTGTCATCTTCAATACTGCTTCATATTCCAGTGAACAGACACATAAGAATTTAATTAACAACTTACTCTTCAGTTTGGTAAATAGCACACACTCAATAAATTTGTTAACTAAATTACTGAATGACCAATTCCCCTATATCATTTCATTTTGAGAGTCCATCTACTGAGGTTTTATTGTAGATTATACATAGGTCAACAAACTATGGTCTACCTGTTGGGGAAATTAACTTTTACTGGAACACAGCCACACCTATTCATTTATGTATTGTTTACAGCTGTTTTTGCACTATACCAATTGAGTTAAATAGTTGTGACAGAGACAATATGGCCCTCAAGCCTAAAATATTTACTACCTGGCCCCTGGATCGTTAAGAAAAAGTTTGCCAATACCTTCTCTAGATGATAGAAAAGTGAAAAAAGATAAATTATTATTTGAGACAGAGTCTCAAGCTGTCGCTCTGGGTAGAGTGCCATGGCTCACAGCAACCTCCAACTCCTGGGCTCAAGCGACCCTTTTGTCTCAGTTTTTCTATTTTTAATAGAGACGGGGTCTTGCTTTTGCTCAGCTGGCCTTAAACTCGTTAGCTCAAGCAATCCACCTGCCTCAGCCTCCCAGAGTTCTAGGATTATAGGCCTGAGCCACCACAGCCAGCCAAAAAAAGGTAAATTATTTAATGAGACTAGAGAAAACAACAAAAGCATAGACTTTCTTTAAACTAATTTGTATTTTGCTAGTTACAACTCTAAAGTCTAAAGTATACAATATTCCATATTGTCTTCTCTGAACTCAGAAATGGGTTCAGAAATATTCTAGACACACTTTTTTTTTGAGACAGAGCCTCAAGCTGTCACCCTGGATAGAGTGCTATGGCTTCACAGCTCACAGCAACCTCCAATTCCTGGGCTCAAGCGAGTCTCTTGCTTCCACCTCCCAAGTAGCTGGGACTATAGGTGCCTGCCACAACGTCCGGCCATTTTTTGGTTGCAGCTGACATTGTTGTTTGGCGGACCTGGGCTGGATTTGAACCCGCCAGCTCAGGTGTACGTGGCTGGCACCTTAGTCCGTTGAGCCACAGGCACCAAGCCAAGAGAGAAAACATTTTTAAAGCCTGTATCTGACAAAGAACTTGAATCTGAATATATGAAGAACTCTTACAAGTTCTTATATGACAAGACAAACAACCCAATTAAAAAATGGACACAAGATTTGAATAGACATTTCACCAAAGAGGATGTATGAATGGCTAATACGCACATAAAAAGATCCTCAACAGGCTCAGTGCCTGTGGCTCAACGGGCTAAGGCGCCAGCCATGTACACCTGAGCTGGCGGGTTCGAATCCAGCCCTGGCCCACCAAACAACAATGATGGCTGCAACCAAAAAATGGCCGGGCATTGTGGCGGGCTCCTGTAGTCCCAGCTACTTGGGAGACGGAGGCAGGAGACTCACTTGAGCCCAGAAATTGGAGGTTGCTGTGAGCTGTGATGCCACAGCACTCTCTCCAGGGTGACAGCTTGAGGCTCTGTCTCAAAAAAAAAAAAAAAAAAAAAAGATCATCAACCATCATTAGTCATTAGGGAAATGTAAATTAAAGGCACAATGAAATACTACTTCATGCCCACCAACATGGATGTCATCAGAAAGATAGACAATATGAAATGTAATACCAGGCTCGGCGCCTGTGGCTCAATGGGTTAAGGCGCCAGCCACGTACACCTGAGCTGGCGGGTTCGAATCTAGCACCAGGACCCGCCAAACAACAATGATGGCTGCAACCAAAAAAAAAAAATGGCCGGGCGTTGTGGCGGCGCCTGTAGTCCCAGCTACTTGTGAGGCGGAGGCAAGAGACTCGCTTGAGCTCAGGAATTGGAGGTTGCTGTGAGCTGTGATGCCACAGCTCTCTATCCAGGGTGACAGCTTGAGGCTCTGTCTCAAAAAAAAAAAAAAAAAGAAATGTAATACCAAATGTTGGCAAGGATGTGGAGAAATGGGAATCCTTATTGTTGATGGGAATATAAAATGGTACACCCACTTTAGAAAACAGTTAAGCAGTTTCTTTAAAAGATAAGCATAAATTTACCGTACAACCCAGCAGTTGTTCCACTCCTGGTTATCAACTCAAGAGAAATGCAAACATATATTCACACAAAGGTTTGCATGTAAATGTTCAGAGCAGCACTATTCATAACAGCCCCCAAATGGAAACAATCCAATGTCAATCAACAGTACAATGGGATACTACTCAATAAAAAGGAATGAAATACTGAAACATGCTGCAGTATTTCAAAAAGATTGTGCCGAGTGAAAGAAGCTAGACACAAAAGAGTACATGTAGTATGGTTCTATTTATATAAAATGTCCAGAAAATGGTTGGCTGGGGCTGGGAGTGGAATGGAAAGAAACTGTAACTGGGTACAAGGGGTTTTACTGAAGTGGCGGGTTTTATTGAGGTGGAGGAAACATTCCAAAACTGGATTGGGTAATGATTGTGTGACTTGGTAAATTTATTTATTTATTTATTTATTTATTTTTTGAGACAGAGCCTCAAGCCATCACCCTGGATAGAGTGCTGTGGCATCACAGCTCACAGCAACCTCCGATTCCTGGGCTCGAGCGAGTCTCCTGCCTCTGCCTCCCAAGTAGCTGGGACCACAGGCGCCCGCCACAACGCCCGGCCATTTTTTGGTTGCAGCCGTCATTGTTGTTTGGGGGGCCCGGGCTGGATTCAAACCCGCCAGGTCAGGTGTACGTGGCTGGTGCCTTAGCCTGTTGAGCCACAGGCACTGAGCCTATTTTGTTGTTGTTGTTGTCATTATTGTTTAGCTTTGGGTGCTGAGCCAACTTGGTAAATTTATTTAAAAATAATTAAATTACACCCTTGAAAAGAAAAATGTTAATTACAATATATATCTAAATGTAAATAATTTTTATGCATTTAGCACAGTGTTTGAAGCATAGCTCAGCTGGGCATGATGGCTGACGCCAGTAATCCTAACACTTAGGGAGGACCAGGTGGGTGGATTGCTTGAGCTCAGGAGTTCCCAGACCAGTCTGAACAAAGTAGGACTTTGTCTCTACTAAAAATAGAAAAACTGGCTCGGCGCCTGTGGCTCAACGGGCTAAGGTGCCAGCCACATACACCTGAGCTGGCAGTTCGAATCCAGCCTGGGTCCACCAAACAACAATGACAGCTGCAACCAAAAAAAAAAAAAAAAAAAAAAGGCCGGGCATTGTGGCAGGTGCGTATAGTCCCAGCTACTTGGGAGGTGGAGGCAAGAGACTCGCTTCAGCCCAGGAATTGGAGGTTGCTGGGAGCTGTGATGCCACAGCACTCTAGCCAGGCCGACAGCTTGAGGCTCTGTCTCAAAAAAAAATAGAAAAACTAAGCTCAGCATGGTGATTCATGCCAGTAATCCCAGCACTTGGGAGGCCAAGGTGGGATTTCCTGAACTCACAGGTTCAAGACCAGCCTGAGCCAGAGTGAGAGCACATCTCTAAAAATAGCTGGACGTTGTAGTGGGGGCCTGTCATCTCAGCTATTGGGAGACTGAGGCAAGAGAATTGCTTAAGCCCAAGAGTTTGAGGTTGCTATGAGCTGTGACACCACGGCACTCTACCAAGGACTACAGAGTGAGACTCTGTCTCAAAAAGAAAAGAAAAGAAAAAAAGAAAAACTAGCCTGGTATTGTTGTGGGGACCTAGAGTTCTAGCTATAAGGGAGGCTGAGCCAGGAGGCGCCCTTGAGCCCATGAGTTTCAGTGTGAGTTATGATGCCATAGCACTCTTTGCAGCACAGAGTGAGACTCTGTCTCAAAACAAACAAACAAACAAAAAAGAAATGTAGGGTTAGATAGGGGTGGCACCTGTGGCTCAGTGGGTAGGGCACCGGCCCCATATACCAAGGGTGGCGGGTTCAAACCTGGTCCCAGCCAAACTGCAACAAAAAAAATAGCCAGGCATTATGGCGGGTACCTGTAGTCCCAGTTACTCAGGAGGCTGAGGCAAGAGAATCGCCTAAGCCCAGGAGTTGGAAGTTGCTGTGAGCTGTGTGACGCCACAGCACTCTACTGAAGGGGATAAAGTGAGACTCTGTCTCTACAAAAAAAAGGAAAGAAAGAAATATACAGTTCGATAAATGTAGTTAACTTGTTAAGCTAGTAATATTGCCATTATTATTATTTATAGCATGCCTATTGTGTGCTAGGCATTGTGCTGAGTGCTGGGAAAAGAAGGAACCCTGGGCTAGAAACATGACATATACTTTATACCATGATGGAGTTTTATTTCCAAATCCTGCTGTCATTGCAGGAAAGTCACTCTAAATGTTTTTCTCCCCTGTTCTTTTCCTTCATAGCAAGCATAATTTTTTTTTTTTTTGAGACAGTCTCAAGTTTTTTTTGAGACAGTCTCAAGTTTTTTTTGAGACAGTCTCAAGTTTTTTGCTGGGGCTTAAGCCCCAGAGGTTTGAAACATGCTGCAGTTTCTTGCCTCAGCCTCCCGAGTAGCTGGGACTACAGGCGCCCACCACAACGCCTGGCTATTTTTCTGTTTTGCAGGTCGCCTGAGGCTGGGTTTGAACCTGCCACCTTCAGTATATGGGGCCGGAGCCCTACTCAATGAGCCATAGGCACCGCCCTAGCAAGCATAATTTTTATAATTTAATTACCTTATGACACCACTTGCTTCATGTCTATGGGTTGTTTTTCTTTTGAGACAGAGCCTCAAGCTGTCACCCGGGATAGAGTGCTGTGGCATCACAGCTCACAGCAACCTCCAATTCCTGGCTCAAGGGAGTCCCAAGTAGCTGGGACTACGGGTGCCTGCCACAAAGCCCAGCCATTTTTGGTTGCAGCCACCATTGTTGTTTTGCCGGCCCGCTGGATTTGAACCTGCCAGCTCAGGTGTGCATGGCTGGCACCTTAGCTGCTTGAGCCACAGGTGCCAAGCTTTTTTTTTTGAAAGAAAGAGTCTCAGTCGATTGCCCTGGGTTGAGTGCTGTAGTGTCATAGCTCACAGCAACCTCAAACTCTTGGGCTCAAGTGATCCTCTTGCCTCAGCCTCCTGAGTGGTTGGGACTACAGTCACCCACCATAACGAATGCCTATTTTTTTTTTTTTTAAGAGAGTCTCACTTCGTCTCCTTCAGTAGAGTACCATGCGTCAGGGCTCACAGCAACCTCCAGCTCTTGGGCTTAGGCGATTCTCTTGCCTCAGCCTCCCAAGTAGCTGGGACCACAGGTGCCCACCACAACACCTGGCTATTTTTTGTTGCAGTTTGGCCGGGAGGCCAGGTTCAAACCAGCCACCCTCGGTATATGCGACCAGCATCCTACCCACTGAGCAACAGGAGCTGCCCACGACTGCCTATTTTTTAGATAAAGGGTTTTGCTCCTGCTTAGGCTGGTCTTGAACTCCTAAGCACAATCAGTCTACCCTCCTTGGCCACCCAGAGTGCTAGGATTACAAGTGCAAACCACCATGCCCGTCTCATGTCTATCTTTCTCTCTAGATTATAAACACCTTCACAGCAGAGAAAGGACTGCTCCATGGATTACTGGCAGATGGACAGATTCTGGTGCTCTGCTGACCTGAGAGAAGCAACAGTTGCTGCTGATACTGTCCTCTTCCTTCTTCTTCTTCTTTTTTTTTTTTTTTTTTGAGACAGAGCCTCAAGCTGTCACCCTGGATAGAGTGCTGTGACATCACAGCTCACAGCAACCTCCAATTCCTGGGCTCAAGCGAGTCTCTTGCCCCCGCCTCCCAAGTAGCTGGGACTACAGGTGCCCACCACAACGCCCAGCCATTTTTTGGTTGCAGCCGTCATTGTTGATTGGCGGGCCCAGGCTGGATTCGAACCTGCCAGCTCAGGTGTACGTGGCTGGCGCCTTATCCCGTTGAGCCACCTGCGCCGAGCCTTCTTTTTTCTTTTTGACAGAGTCTCAAGCTTTTGCCCTGGGTTCAGTGCCATGGCATCATAGCTCAAAGCAACCTCCAACTCAGGCTCAAGAGATCCTCTTGCCTCAGTTTTTCCTTTTTTTTTTTTTTGTAGAGAAAGATTATCAATTTATTGCCCTGGGTAGAGTGCCGTGGCGTCACAATGCTCACAGCAACCTCCAGCAATTGGGCTTAAGCGATTATATTTCCACAGCCTACCAAATAGCTGGGCGCTGTGGCGGGCGCCTGTAGTCCCAGCTACTAGGGAGGCTGAGGCAAGAGAATCGCTTAAGCCCAAGAGCTGGAGGTTGCTGTGAGCCGTGATGCCACAGCACTCTACCCAGGGCGATAAAGTGAGACTCTGTCTCTACAAAAAAAAAAAAAAGAAAAAGAAAAAAAAAAAAGGTGTTATGCTTCCTAATGATTACAAATGCAATAGAAGTCCAGAGATGCAAGAGCTTGGGAGAATGGGAGTGTAGCAGGATCTGATCACTGTTGTACGCATAGAGAACCATGAGACTATGTGGATGGAAGACAACAACAGAGGAGTATAGTATAGTATGAACTCACGATATATTAGCTAAGAAGGGAAAAAGGGTTGGCCAAGTTCAGTGCTAGCCTTTATACTCCTTTAAGGCTATTAAGAGGGCTGGTGGAAGGAAAGGAAATCAATATTTTGCAAGATTATTAGATTTGGACAGTCATCCATGCACACCCTAGAATCTAAGCTGAGTATACTCTATTCTGTAGTCTAGAATGGGAGTTCTCCACCTTGGCTGCACATTAGAATCGCTCGTGGAGCTTAAACAATACAGATACCCAACTACACCCCAGATCAAGGAAATCAGGATCACTGGAGTTGAGACCCAGGCATCAGTATTTTTTTTTTTTTTTTGTAGAGACAGAGTCTCACTTTATCGCCCTGGGTAGAGTGCCGTGGCGTCACACTGCTCACAGCAACCTCCAGCTCTTGGGCTTAAGCGATTCTCTTGCCTCAGCCTCCCTAGTAGCTGGGA
>CAUYON010055565.1:0-19990 GCA_963573935.1 Arctocebus calabarensis
GTAGTCCCAGCTACTCGGGAGGCTGAGGCAAGAGAATCGCTTAAGCCCAAGAGCTGGAGGTTGCTGTGAGCAGTGTGACGCCACGGCACTCTACCCAGGGCGATAAAGTAAGACTCTGTCTCTACAAAAAAAAAAAAAAAAGAAAGTATAACGGTTTTGAGTAGTTGAATCTTGGTCTGGACATGGTCTGATTGTGTAGATGAGAGTAATTCAAACCTGAGCCACAATGTGGAGCTGTTTTTTGTTTGTTTGTTTCTTTGTTTGTTTGTTTGTTTGTTTAAATCTCTCTATCTCTCTCACTTCCTCCCCCAAATAAGAGTGACTTTTATTAATGGTAAATTTTTAAGTTCCTTTCTTATTAATTTTTGCTTTTGAAACTTGGCATCTTATGCAGTGATGATGTATTGAGTTTTGTATGGCTGATAGTACCTAACCTATTGGCCTCTCAGTATTTTGTTCTGTTACTATTTAAAATATTTATATTCTTCATTGGGACCCTTGATTCTAGAAGTTTCGTTTCTTCATAATAGGGGATTTAATTTTTGTAATTAATGTGTCTCTTTAAGATATTGAGTAATTCCTGTTTTAAAATGCAGTGCTGAATTGTCTCTTGTCCTTGGGTTTTTGTATATGAATGCCTCCTACCTGGAGGAGGCAGGTACACCACCTCCTACCTGGTTATTATTTGTGCCCACCATATGTCCCATTATTTGTACTAATTAAGTCATCATAAATTTTATTTAGTACCTTCTGCCAAGATCATTTGGCCAAAACTATAAGATCCATATATATGTGGTTTTTCTTTGGTGCTTACCCAGATAGGAACAACTACATATCTAAATATTATAAACAGGTTGGGCATAGTGGCTCATGCCTGTAATCTCAGCACTTTGGGAGGCAAGGCAATAGGATCACTTGAGGCCAGGAGTTCAAGGCTACAGTGAGCTATGGTCAGCCACTGCACTCCAGCCTGGGCAACACAGTGAGACCCCCATCTCAAAAATAAAATATAAGTAAACAAATATGATAAACAGGCATAATTATTAGAAGAAGTTAAATACTCTATACAGGTTGAATACCCCTTATCTGAAATGGTTGGGACCTTTGGGATTTAAAGTTTTTTTTGGATTTTGAAATATTTGCATTATATTTAGACTTACTGGTTGGTCATCCCAAATCCAAAACATTGCAATGAACCTTTCCTGTGAGCATCATGCTCATGTTGGCAGTCAAAAAGCTTTGGATTTTGGATTTTTGTTTTAGGAATGCTTAACCTGTGTAAACCCTCCCCTAGTTAATAAAAAATTCTGTCACAACCTGTTTTTGTGTTATGACCACTTCACTGTGCTTGTATTTAATGCTCCTAGTTTCACAGCTGGGTCAATGAGAAGTCCCTTCATGTTCATGTTGAGTCCAGTGTCCTTTCAGCATCTTTTTTTTTTTTTTTTAAGCAGTCTGATATTTTTAAAAGCATCCATGCTATCTTAAAACAACAGGATGTTCCAGACCCATTTTGATTTTTTCCTGTCCCAAGTCATAGAATCAGCTATACCCAAGACACCATTTCCTTTAGAAGTCAACAGTTTTGGAGATCAAACCCTGGGGCATAGTGGGCGAATGTTCAACCACTGCTATTGGGTCATTTTTAGTTATTTCAGAGCTGGAAAATGTTTTATGTCCTGTGGTCCCATTTTGTCTTGCTATATCCTTGTTTTCTTACAGCTTGTGATTTTATGACAACTAAACCTTTCTCACATTTGGTCTTTAATATGTGTATCAAGGAAGTATTTAGGTGTCTTGGGGGAAATATGTATAGTCTGAAAGATCATATGTCTGCTCAGTAAATTGTAAAAAATAAACTTTAATTCAGAATCAACTTGCCAAAATATTTTTATTTCAGACTTGTGGGCTCCTTGAAAACACTTAAGAAATGTAAAATTATTTAAACACAATAAAAGCCATACTTAATTTTCTTTGTGAGAAGACCAAACCAGAATTTAAATTCTGTTATAATAATAAAAACAGGGAATTTTCTGATTATAAAAGATTATTACTCTTCAGTGTATATTTGTGTAGTAGTCTAAAAGTTACAATAAGGGCTGGGCGCCTATGGCTCAACGGGCTAAGGCACCAGCCACGTACACCTGAGCTGGTGGATTCGAATCCAGCCCAGGCCCGCCAAACAACAACGACGGCTGCAACCAAAAAATAGCCGGGCGTTGTGGTGGGCACCTGTAGTCCCAGCTACTTGGGAGGCAGAGCAGGAGCCTCACTTGAGCCCAGGAATTGGAGGTTGCTGTGAGCTGTGATGCCACGGCACTCTATCCAGGGTGACAGCTTGAGGCTCTGTCTCAAAAAAAAAAAAAGTTACAATAAGAAGGATTCTATTGTAATTCTGGTGTCTTACAGAAAAAAAGGCAAAATGAGCTCATATTGTTCTGATATCTTTACCTCTGGATTAATTCAACCAAATTTTAACTTTTTTTAAAGGTATACCAAAACATTAATAATAAAGATCCATTCTTGGCTGCCAAATTGAAATTCTAACAAACCTACATATTCTTCACCGTGCACTTGATTTCTGTCTCTCCCCCAAGTGCTGACCCTCCTGCTTAACTGCGTGAGTACTAGAGAAAATCTTCAGTCACTCACAAGGAGGAGCTCTACAGCTCTCCTTTAGCAAATGCAAGACATTTGGGAGTTCAGAACCAACATACTTTGGAAGTCATTGTCACTGGAGTGCCAAGACCTGTCCCATGCCTATCCACCTCACAGTGTGGAGCCTGCACATACTCCTCAGTGTTCAGAACATCATCCTCTGGGTCTGCTTTCCAAGTTACTTTCTCTGTTACAGACAGAAAAGTCCTGGCTTACATTCAGTTGTCCCACCGTGCATGTAGCACAGTCCCCCAGGCATGGGGAGCCATTACTCACACACATCCTCTTCTCTGTTACTCACGCACAGCATGTGGTGGTAACTGTCCCTTACAACATACTCTTCAGTTTGTATCACTTCCACTGTCAGCTCTCTTCCTTTTAAAGCAGTGATTCTCAACCTTCCTCATGCCACAACCCTTTAATACAGTTCCTGTGGGTCCTGACCCACACGTTGTGAACCGCTGTTCTAAAGGCTTCAAAATACAGGTAGGTGTGATATGTGCACAAGTGAACTTGACATATGTTAAAACTTCACTTAACAAAATTGTTGATGTGTCCATGTAAATACTCTGGTCAGAGAAAAAGTTCAGGGAAGGAAACAAAATAGGCACATTGGGCCAAATCTCACCAAGAAATAGGGAGTCATTTATAAATCTTAAGAATGCCAGTTGCTTTTAGGGCACTCTATATGTGGTTGGAATTTTAGTGCCTTGGTAGAATTGAACTACCAGAAAGCAATTGTATCAGGTGTGTTTTTATTTATTTTTATTTTTTTGAGACAGTCTCACTTTGTCACCCTTGGTAGAGTGCCATGGTGTCATAGCTCACAGCAGTTAACTCACAGCACAAACTCTTGGGCTCAAGCCATTCTCTTGCCTCAGCCTCTCAAGTAGCTGGGACTAAAGGCGCCCACCACAAGACTGAGCTATTTTTAGAGACAGGGTCTTGCTCTTGCTCAGGCTGCTCTTGACCCTGTGAGCTCAGGCAATCCATGCACCTCGGCCTTCCAGAGTAGTAGGATTACAGGCATGAGCCACCGCTCCTGGCCCTCAGGAGTGTTTTTATGTGGGAACAAACTGGGTTCAACTTAAGGCTTTCATCATGAACAAAACCAAGGTGGAAATGCTGCTTGATACTTGCGATCTAATTATTTCAATGCCCACTGATGCAATTAGAAGACCAGGTAGCGGGGCAAATTGGGAATCAGGTGAATCGGGTTCTGGCACCAGCCAGTGGTGCGGCTGCACTGTCGTCAGTGGTCTTATCTGTGAAAGCAGACGACCAGACATTTCTGCTCTGTATTACTGAGTTACATAAAAGGAACACCTGGGACCCTAGCTGAAATAGAAGACGTTGGCTATAAGGATACAGTGGAGAGTCTCACTGAGGACAGGAAGCAAAGCTGAACCAGGCTGTGTGCCCTCGAACTGGAAAGTCAGGCCTGAAGCTACTCGGCCCCTCCAGGGTCCATAAGGTCCCTTGCCAATGCATCTCTCAATGAGGGTGCCCCGGTTTCCTGCCCCTCTCAGCACCCTGCTTCTGTGCTCACCAAGGCTAGTCTGCTCCACCTGCCTTGTAGCTTTTCATCTGCTTGGGGGCCCGCCTCTGTGACTTCCACTGACCTTTCTAGATGAAGCACTCACCTCATCTTACTGGTTTAGGTTCTGTGCATTTTATTTCAGATCCCTGGTTTGTTCACCTTTGTTCCAAAGGGGGTGACAGGATGGGGCAAGTGTCCCACTGTTAGCAACATAGCAGCCTGAGCTGTGGCTGGAGACAGTCTCTACGGTGTGGGGTGGGAGGCCATGATGGGCCAGTCTCCCACATCCCCGTCTCTGCGGGGGGTTTGGCTATAGAATCTACAATCCTATAACCCAGTTATTTTCAGCTGCTGCGCTGCAGCACACTGGTGTGCCGTGAGAGGATCTTAGGTATGCCCGGAAACAAAGATTGTTGTTTTCCAAAGAAGTTCAAAACACAGTTAAGTATATTCTTTTTTCTACTTTTTTTTGATCAACATAATTTAAGTGTGCTACGAAAGTTAACTATAGTGTCAAGTGTGCTGTGAGGGAAAAGGTTTGAAAAGCATATAATTCTGGCAGTGTGGGAAGCAGGGCTCAGGCTTGGTGTGTGAGTCTCCAGACTGATCCAGCCTCAGCCTTCTCACTTGCTGTTCCATCTGCATGCAGTGCTCCTCCCCCGAATTATTGAGAAATCACACCCTCACCTTCATCTAGGCTTTGTGGAACAACATCTCAGTGAAGCCTACCCGAGCTTACCAAAATTGCAAAATCATCCTTCCCTTATCCAACTTCGTATAGCATCTTTAGTGTGCTATAAAATTTACTCACTTATTTTATTTGCTGAGGTGCTAATCAAGGGTGAGGGGGATCTAGAAAGGATGAGAGAGGAGAGAGAATGACTATCACTTGCTCCAGGTCTGGCACAGCCCCTGTGCTGTGTGCTGCTCAGCGGCACTCAACCTGTGGGTTGCAACCCATGGGAACTGTATTAAAGGGCCATGGCATTAGGAAGGTTAAGAACCACTGTGCTAGTTGGAGCTAGAGAACCCTACTAACATTTTTCAATGTCTATTTATTAACATTGGCCTTGCCTTTAGTCAGTGAGGCTCTGAGTCCAAAATAATTCATCAGGCTAGACTGATGAATTAAATGGAGATTTGATGGGATCCCTACTCTACTTCCTTTAGGTCTTTAAGGGTGACACTAATTTCTGCTATTGCCCCAGAATATCTTTAATTCTTGGGTTAGGGGCAGCTTAAAAGTTCTTTCCGGTGATGCAAGCTTTCGCCACAAGCCAAGGAGCCAATGTGAGTATGTGTATGTTCCGCTGCTTCTAACTGTTGTCCATTTCAATTACACATTCAGGGGCCAGGGATATAACCACTAGGGACATGGCCTTGCCTTTAGTCAGTGAGGCTCTGAGTCCAAAAACCGGCTGTGAAAGAAAATAAAAAACTCCCAAGACCCCTAAACTCCTTATGCCAAAGGGAAAATGAAGCCTGGGGGTTAAGTCACACAAATCCTTTCCCAAATGAACAGCTGTCATTGCACAACCTGGTGCAGTACAAAACTTTATACATTAGCCAGACCCCTCACAGAAAGGCAGAAGGCTCCAGGCATCTCTAAATGCCCCCACAACTCATTGATAAGTAAAATTCTTTGCTGTCCTCCAACCCTTGAAAGATGCGTATCTTTCATAAACTGGGATGTGTCAATTGTAACTTTGGGTCTGTAATGTTAAGTCGAGCTCCTAAGACTAAAGTCTGTTGATTCCGCACTGATAATGTCAATTATGGTCTAGCCTCCCCAGGTAAAGAACAAGATGAGATTAATCATCCCTCCACCTACCAGCCCTCCCTACATTCCTTCCCCCCCCCCAAGGAAATGTATAAATTCTAAACCTCCTTAAAAAACTCATAGGGGAAAAAACAGCCAAGATGCGTCTGTGGTTTGCATTTTCACAACACCTGCCCTTATCGTGGGTTAATGGGCCCGGATTGATTAAGATTCTTATCTTGGTAAGTCATTTTGATTATCATGGTTCAGGCACAGCATCCAGGCTGTGACCTTGTCTCTACCAAAGACTGTGACCCTGTCTCTACCGAAAAGTAGAAAAATGAGCTAAGTGTGATGGCAGGCACCTGTAGTCTCAGTTACTCGAGAGGCTGAGATGGGAGGATCACTTGAGCCAAGAATTCAAGGCTGCAGTAAGCTATGATGGCACCACTTCACTGTAGTCTGAGTAAAAGAGTCAGACCCTGTCTCTTAAAAAAAATAAAAAAAAATTTGTTGAATGAGAAATTTTTAACATTTGGGGGAAGAATTATCATTCAGGCACATTTCTCATTTCTTCTCTCTTTTTCCCAGATTTTCCCTACTAGGGTTGAGGCAGGAGACTTGGGAGGCAGTCTTCACATTAGAGGCAAGAGACCTGGGAGGGAGCTATTTGTGACTTCAAGAAACCACATGACGAAAATAGGCTGTATTTTATTATAAAGGGCAATTTAAAACTGTTTAAAGATAATTTCTTTCCCTTTTTTTTTTTTTTTTAGAGACAGTCTCACTTTTGTCACCCTTGGTAGAGTGCTGTGGCATCACAGCTCACAGCAACCTCCAGCTCTTGGGCTTATGTGATTCTCTTGCCTCAGCCTCCCGAGTAGCTGGGACTACAGGCACCCACCACAATGCCCGGCTATTTTTTTGTTGCTATTTGGCCAAGGCCTGGTTTGAACCCTCCACCCTTGGTATATGGGACCGGTGCCCTACTCACTGAGCCACAGACACCTCCCTAAAAATAATTTCTTAATTGATTTTATTATCAGAGTTCATATAGAATGTTTAATTGTACTAACCACAACTCTTAGCTGTCAGCTTGTATAATTATGAGTAATAGTTTTCAGAGGCTCTGTTGATCTTCAAAAATCGGCATGCTCCTACTAACAGATAGGTTCAGAACCAGGACTAAAAGCTGAATAGAAAACCTTGATACAGAGTCGGAGATGCAGTGGTCAGCCAGCTGTTCATCTGCCTGCTTTCTGGTTCAGTCAGGTGGATCAGAACGCTCTAAGGCAGATGACAGGCGAGGAAAAGAATGCCTTTTGGTCTAGATAGCATTTCTGCATGTGATGCTGGAAGACATTGGCCAGAGCTGCTGGGCACTGACTCCAAGAAGTCCCTTTCTTCCTTCCTTTTTGTACCCAAAATCAATTCTCACATTTTTCTTTTTTTCAATGAAAGGAACTTGGGAGTTTCTGGGATAAATAAGAATCTCAGTGGCTTAAAAGCACCTCCCACTGACTATAGCAAAATGAGATCGTGTCCCACAAAGGCTGGAGCACAGAAGAAATCACAGGCATCAAATCTCCAATGCCATTTCCAAACAAAACAAAGCAAAACCAAAGCAAAAAACCTGCCAAATAAAAATTCAGACTTGAGAAATTTCAGAAGCAGGTAAACTGAGTCTGATCACCTTGCCCCTCTCTGGAGCAAGAGCAGAACATGAAGACTGCAGGGGTGTTGATGGGGTCCCGGGTCATGGCATGTAAGGAGTGCTGTCCTCCCAGAGATCTGAGTGTGTGATTGTGAAGATAGATGTGGGAGGATGAAGGAAGTGGCCACTCCTGAGAACCCACCAGGTAGTGTATATAGACACTTTGTGTGTACACATGCACACATGTAACGCATAACAGTGTTTTGGACAATGATGAACCACATAGACGATGGTGGTCTCATAAGATTATAACAGAACTGAAAAATTTCTACCACCTAGTGAAATCTTGATGATCCTGACTCCATGTAGGCCTAAGGGGTGTTTGTGTCTTCATTTTTAACAGAAAACTTTAAAAAGGATTAAAAAGCTTAAAAATAGAAAAAGCTTATAGCATAATGATATAAAGAAAAAAGTTTTTTGTACAGATGTACATTGTGTTTGTCATTTATGCTAAGTGTTATAAAAAAATCAAAAAGTTAAAAGTGTACAAAGTAAAGTTAAAGTGAGGTAAGGTTAATGTATTACTGAAGAAAAAAATGTTTTTAAATAAATGTAGTATAGCTAAAGTGTACAGTGTCCATGGCTTCACGTTGACTCCCCACTCAGTCACTGCCAAGTCCGCAAGGTCCCTTCATGGTACGTGCCCTCTACGGGTGTAGTTTTTTTTTATCTTCTGTACTGCAGTTTTGCTGAACCTTTTCTATGTTAAGCTGCACTAATTTACACAAATGCCATTGTGTTACCACTGCCTCCAGTATTCAGTACAGCCACATGCTCTTGAGGCTTGTAGCCAGGAGAAGTCCATGTGCCATGTAGCCTGGGGTATGCTAACCCACCCCATCCAGGTCTGTGCAAGGACACTGTGACATGTGCACCATGACAAAATTGCCTGACAAGGCATTTCTCAGAATGTCTCTCTGTCATTTAGTCACACATGATTGTTTATGTATAATATATATGAGGTAGGTATTTAGTTCTTACAGCAATTTTGTGAGAAAGTCTCCTTAACCATGCTTTACATATGAGAACAGGATGGGGGCCTAAGTTAAGTTTCTGGGTCACACAGCTAACACATGGATTGTGGTGGAGCCGGAAGTTGCTTGATTCCAAAGCCACTGGGTTTCATGGACTGTATTGGGATCGCTCCCAGAAGAAACGAGACTGTGTCAGGGCACCACCGGCACGACTGAGTGGCCGAAGTCAAAAGGACCCTTGGTGCGTCTCCTCCTTGGCCAAATGACAAGCAAAAGCCGGGCGGCCCTGGGCCACTGTCCGCCGAGTCCGAGGTGTATAGTCGGATGCCTCGGTTCACCCTCAGAAATGCAGGGACAGTGCCGGGCGGTGGCACCCCAAACACGGGGCAGGGCCTAGAGCCCACGGAGAATGACGTCCTGGGAGGAGGGCTCGGGAGGGCCCTGCGAAAGATTCCTTCTTTATTTTCCATCTCATGTGCTCAAATCCTTTTTTTTTTTTTTTTTCCATGAAGAGCTTTTCGTGGATAGAAAGCTACCAGTTAGCCGGCCTATGAAGCAGCATCCTGAAGGGGTTTCCCTGCCCCAGTGACAGCCGTAAGGAGTGAGCAGCCGGCGCGGGAACGCGCTCCGGGCGGCCCAGCCTCTGCGGCTCCGCACCACTAGGGGGCGCGAAGCCTCTGGCAGAGGAACTGAAGGGCAAAACGACCGGCGAAAGCCAGAAGCGTGCCTGCCGTCAACTCGTGATGAAAGCATCGCTTCAAAAATCAGTCCCATTTGGGGCACTTTGGCAGACGCAGGGGCCCGCTGAGGAGTGCGCCGGGTGGAGAGGAGGGCGCCACAGAAATCACGTTGTTTGATCACGATGGAAAGACTGCCCTGTTTTCGGCAGACTTTGAAGATGCATACCTGAAGTGCAGCAGAGCTTTGGACCCCTCTGAGCCATGAGGTCAGGGTCCATTTTCTAGAAACCTATAATCGGAAGGAATATACATTTAATAATGGGGTTCCCTTGGGAGGTGGGGGGAGAGGCACATTTCAAATTCTCAAGTTTCTCAAAGGTTTTTGTTCATCAGAAGCTTTTAAAACCCCCAGAATCTCATACCAGCAATAGGCCGCGTATTGGCAACACACAGTTTCACACCCATGCAGGTGTGATGATGAAAACACACCGGACTGGGTGCCCGAGAGACCTGTTACTCACTAGCTTCGGGACACCCACCAGACAGCACTCTATTTCCTTTGTAGGGTTGTTCAACACCAAGAACTATTATGTCCCTACTGTATGCCAAATGCTGTACTGGGATCTGGGGATGAATGGTAAGAAAAACATGCTTGGGCCCTGCCTCTTGAACTTCACGTTCTAGTGAGGATTGTGTCCCCTGGAGGATATAGTTAATGTGCCTGCACAGCTCCAGGCACATCACAGATGCTGAACATAACGTTAGCTCTCCTCTGCTGCTCTATTTCCTGCTTCTCTCCTCCTCCTAAAAAATACAGCACTGTAGGGCTGGACAGGTCAAGAGTCCCCTTGTCAAAGTCAGTTTCTGGACACATATTCAGAGGAGACTCATTCATACTTTTTTATTTGCCTTTATGTAGCACTTACTATTTGCAAGCCTGTGCTAGGCCTAAGGGCCTTGTAATGGATTGGGCTCACTTTTCTTCTATTGCTATTATCTGAGCCACCTTCATTGAGGAATTCCACACCTTCTCCAATCAGGCTGCAAACACCAATTACTCACCTTCTCAGCGTTTCTTGAACACAGAGTATGGTACTTTAACTGAAGCTCAGCACAAACTCCAGTCTGACTTGCAAGCAGAGAGACTGGGACATAGAAAGGGTGGCCGATCCTCCCAGCAGGAGAGTGATGGCAGATGCTGCAATGACCTTAGTATCCAGGAACAGTTGGCAATGGCATGGGAAGACCAGGTTTGCTGGACATCAAGTGGCCTGGTTTGATAGTGTGATTTTGACTATGGCCCTGGCTGCTTTTAGTTTCGACTGTGGCCCAGCCTGCAGCCCACAGGCCCCATGTGGACTATGTGAGGACTACCGTGCTTATCTGTTGTGTTGGGCATTGCAAAAATTATGCACAGACTCTTTTTTTTTTTTTTTTTTTTAGTTCATTGGTTTTCGTTAGTTTTGTATATTTAATGTGTGACCCAAGACATCTCTACTTCTTCTTCCAGGGTAGGGCAGAGAAGAAAAAAAGTTGGACACCCCCAGGTTCACGTCCAATTTTCTGATCTCACCAATTCAGTGAGATATCTGATCTCTTTCAGCAAATTATTTTTATACTTCAATCAATGCAGATGGGTTGCATTCTTTAAAGCACCCTGACTGACACAGGATGAAAAATGATTAAGATTGACCCCTGTCCCTGAAGAGCTGACACACAAGGATTTCAATACAGTCTCTGTCATGAAGGGAAAGACAGGCCCCCCTCTCGAAGCATCTGCTATATCAGCATCTCCTGCACTGGAGAGTGAGGTTCAGAAATGAACACACAGGGCTCCAGACTCCAAGCAACTCAGTCTACTGGGAGAGACAAATATGTCAACAGGTAATGATACAACAATTACATGAAAACAGTGCTGGAGATGTGATGGGGCCCCAGGAGGAACACGAAGCTTAGGCGAGGCAGGTATGCTGCCCAGTCTGGTCCTGCTGCCGTATCAAAATACCATAGTCTGGGCAAATGATAAATAACAGATTTATTTTTTACATTTCTGGAGGCTGTGAAGTCCAAGATTAAGTTTCTAGCAGATTCAGTGTCTGGTGAGGACTTTCACTCTGCTTCCAAAAACAGTACTTTCCTCCTGCATCCTCACAGGGAGGAAGGGACGAGAACTGTGTCCTCACAAGACAGAAAGCAGAAGGGGAAAGGCTGGGCAGCTCTTTGAAGCCTGTTTTTTTTTCTTTTTTTGAGACAGAGTCTCACTTGTAACCCTCAGTAGAGTGCCATGGCGTCACAGCTCACAGCAACTTCAAACTCCTGGGCTCAAGAGATTCTCTTGTCTCAGCCTCCCTAGTAGCTGGGACTATAGGCGCCTGCCACAACACTCAGCTAATTTTAGACATGGGGTCTCACTCTTACTCAGGCTGGTCTTGAACCTGTGAGCTCAGGCAATCCACCCACCTCAGCCTCCAAGAGTGCTAGGATTACAGACATGAGCCACCGTGCCTGGCCCCTGAAGTCTCTTTTGTAAAGGCATTAATCCCATTTACTTCTCAAAAGGTCCCACTTCTTGATATTAATGCTATAGCATTGGGGATTAAGTTTCAGCATGAACTTTGGAGGACACAGACATTCAAACCATTGAACCAGAGCAGATGCTGACTGAGCATCAGCAGATGCTTTTGAGAGTCTTGATGTATGAGATGACTCTTGAAAGAAGAGGTAAGTTATACAAAGGCAGAAGAGACTTTGAAAAAGAAAAGGGAAAGAGGTGACATCCCCCGTGAAAGAGCAAAGGCCCCAACGAGAGCTTCATGCTGGTGTGTTTGGTTGAATAGTTCGGTGTTGTAAGAACCACAGTGTTCCTGGTAAAAGATAAGGCAGTTGTCACAGACTGAGAGACATAAGTGCACTTGGTTTACAGGACTCATGTGAAGATGTACGGCTTGGGAATAGCTGCCTAGTACACTAGGACCTAGGACACTAGGACCAGGGATCAGAACAGAGATTCAGTGGTGCAGAGGGCCTAGGAGAGGACAGAGACCATGATATTTTAGTGACACTTGCCCACGTGATTATCAGATTTTCTCCAGAAATATTAAGCTTCTGGTGTACAGTACAAGTACAGAAGGACAGTGGTCCAGAATTGGGGTTTTCTTGTGAAAGTGAAGGTAGGCATCTGGATTTGAAGCACCTGGTCTTGGAAAGAACTAGGCACACCACTGAAAGCTGCCTTTGGTTCAGATGGGGGAGCTGGGGGAGCAGTGTGGATGGGCAGCTCAGATGGGGAGATGGGGGAGAGGTGTGGACTGGCCGTTTAGATGGGGGAGATGGGGAGTGGTGTGGACGAGTGGCTCAGATGGGGAGAGGTATGGATAGGCGGTTCAGATGGGGAAGATGGGGGAGAGGTGTGGATGAGTAGTTCAGATGGGGGAGTTGAGGGAGCGGTGTGGACGGGCAGCTCAGATGGGAAGATGGGGGAGCGGTGTGGGAAGGGGACAGGGTATAGTCTTCTGATATCTTCCTCATATGGCCACAATCCAAGAGATGCCCTAGCACATTATAAATTTTCAGTATAAAAGAAAATTGTGATATTTTTTAAAATTTAAAAATAGTTATCTCAATTCACTTCACCTATTCCCTTATGAAGAAAATACATAAGCACACTTTAAGCATTTTGAGGGAAAAGCTTGAAATTATTATAGCAAACACTTATTTGATTTTCACAAGAACTCCCTGCAGTCAATGTCATTGTTCACCCATTTTACAGATAGGGGGACTGGCGGGCAGAGAACTTAGGAGAGTTGCCCCAGATTACTTAGGTGGTGAGTGGGAGCCCTGAGACCTGAAGCCATATAATGTGACACCACATGAGCTGCCCTTGATCCATTCTGCTACATCTTGGAAATCGCACCTCTTTTTCAATGTTGTGGAATGATAATAATGAATAATGTTATTGATAATGATAATATTATGGAATAATACTTTGCCCGCTCACCTGACTCCCTCCAAAAATTAATAGGTTGAAAACTTAACCCCTAGTACTTCAGAATGTGAATGTATTTGGAGATAGGGTCTTTACATAATGTGGTTATTAGGGTGGCCCCTAATCTAATCTGACTGGTGTCCTTATAAGAAGAGATCTGGCACAGACAATTATAGAGGGAAGACAAGACAGCCAAAGAGAGGGCCCTGGAGCAGTGTGTTTCCTCTGCCCTGGGAAGGAGTGAACACTGCCAGCACCCTGGGCTCAGGCTTCTGGCCTCCACGCCTGTGAGAAGGTGAGTTTTAGTGGCTCGTACCCCAGTCTGTGGTGCTTGGTTATGCCAGCCCTAGCAAACCAAGACCATTAGGTAAGAAGGAGCAGCAGGCAGAGGCCAAAAAGACATTAACCTTTTAAGTGAATTCACCCCATGTTAAAATATAAAATATGTACATCTCACTAGATAAGTGAAGCTTAATAGGGTCATATTTTAAAAGAAATAATCTGAATTCAGCTCTATGATGAGTGTAAGATAAAGCAGGAAATGTCTCAATTTACATCGAAATAGTACCCACAAAGTATATCCTAGATAGGAAAGGGCAGCTCAGTGGAGGCCGAAGAGTGTTTGTTAATTAGCTGTCCTCCTCTTCAGAGTGTCTACTGAAGAATGCCATGAGCAATTAGAGAGCAGGGGCTTATTGATGGGAAGATGGAGTAAGCCGAGCACTTAATGCAGTGCGCCGGGTTTCCTACGAGGATGGCAGAACCTTCATTAATAATGCATCCTGTCTTTCCCCACGTCTTCTCAGTTTCCTACTGGAGTTATTGGCGTGAAACATGAGGTCTTCCAGTAATTCTAGGCCATGAGAGAATCTTAGAAAGAGTGATGGTGTCTATTATAGGAGAAAAATTATTTCCAGCATTTATTTTTCCTAATGAATTTCAACCCATGTGTACTTAGTACCTGCTCCATACCAGGTGACATGGTGCTGTCTCAGGAAGCTGTGCCATGTTTAGGATTCTGAAAGGGGTCATAGCCTGAGCCCTTAGGAGGTCTATATTCTGTCTACTTAAAGAGAAAAATAAATTAGCATCCTAGTCACGGGTCTGAATCATTTTAACATTTAAATGCCTAGTTTGTAGATTTGAAGGAAATTCAAACTTTGACCAGCTTGTCATATTTTTGCTTCTTGTTCTATGCTTTATGGAGCCATATGTTTCATGTTTGAAAAGTTTAAAACCAGGCAGCTTAATTAAATGTTTCATTTTTATACATTTTTTCCCCATTTCTCGCTTCACGAGGCAGTTGGGTTGTCATTTCAGTAACTTATTTCTTACCAGCTTTGAAGGGCATCAACATTCTGCATAGACTAACACAGGATCCACACAGTGACCCACCCTTAGGAAACTCCCAGGTCAGGCAAATGGTTGAGAACAATGTTTTTTTTCTTAAAGGGCATTGACCTATGGAAAATAAAACTGAGGTATCCACATGAAAAACTTGTTGGATTCAGATTTGGGAGGGAGGAGAAATTTTTTTTTTTTTAATTTTAACAGACTTTATTTTAAGAACAGTTTTAGGTTTATAGCAAACTCTAGCATAAAAGTAGAGTTCCTGTATACGCCCCCATGCATTCCCTCACCCCACATCCCTCACTGGCATGATGCATTTGTGACAACTGAGAAACCTATATTGGCATATCGTTATCATACAAAGCCCATGGTTTACATTGGGATTCACTTTTGGTGTTACACATTCTACAGGTTAGGACAGATGTATAACGACATGTATCCAGTGTTTCAGTATCATAGTATAACTACCCTAAAATTTCTCTGTGCTTTGCTTACATAGTATTTGAATAACGTTTAAATTCTTTTTTTTTTTTTAGAATGCAAAGTATTTTATTTTTAAACTTGTAAGATTTGAAAACAAGGCAGATTAGGTTAAGTGACATAAGTTTTTTGAAGCTGAATACACTCATTTGGAGCTCAGTTTTATAAAAATGACTTCCTAAAACTCTAGGAGGTGGGGACACTGCTGTTTTAATGATCTGTGATTAGGTGAACTGATCAATTTCAGTTGGCAACATCCCTTTTTTTCCTTGGTAAGGGTATAAAAAGTTCTAGAATTGATTTGTTTTTCTGGTCTTACACTGCCCGTCTCATCCCGAATGTTTCCAGGGAGGCGTACACCATGTACAGGAACCCGTCTTCAACCTTCTCACTCTCATATACCTCGGAGATGGGCTGTGTCCATTCACAGCAGGAAGAAGGCTTGGTAAGCACCTTCTAATTATCTTGATAAATTCACTCTTGTTGACGTGATCAGGTATAAGAAACTTGGTTTTATCCAGGACAGGAAGCTGCTTCTCACCCTTGTATCCTTCTATTATTACCGGGATTTTGGTAGGGTGCTGCTCTCCGATAGCCGGACATCTGCTTTCTGTTGGAAGGTGCAGCGCTGCTTGAAGGTCTTCTCCGCCAGCGTGGCGCGGGGAGTGTTTGACCGCGCGGAGGGTCCGGGAGGCTCTGGGGCACAACGCAGCGGAGACTCCTACTTCAGCTACAGCGGCTTTCCTCGTGTCTGAACATCTTTTCAATGTGCTTATTTGCCTTTAGTATATTCTTTATTTATTTTGATTGTTTGGGATTCATTAAGGGTGCAAAGAATTAGGTTATACTGATTACATTTGTTAGATAAAGTCCGTCTTAAGTATATTCTCTTTAGCAAAATACCTTCTCATGTCTTTTGTCCATTTTCTAATTGGATTCTTTCTTTATAAAAAATTATTAAGTTTTGATCCTGGGTTGGGTGGCTCATACCTGCTATCCCAACACTTTGGGAGGCTGAGGCAGAAGAATTGCTTGAAGCCAGGAATTTGAGATAAGTCTGGGCAACATAGGGAGAACACATCTTTACAAAATATTTAAAAAAAATTAGCTGGGCATAGTGGTGCATGTCTATAGTCCCAGCTACTTAGGAGACTGAGGTAGAAGGATTGCTTGAGCCCAGGAGTTCCCAGGTCCAGCTAGTGATGATGGCACCACTGCACTCCATCCTGGACAACAGAGCAAGAACTCATCTCTAAAAAACAAACAAATAAATGAAAATTGTTCAGTTTTGAGAGTTACATATACTACATATTAGTCCACGGGGGATATGTAATTTGCAAATATTTTCTTCCTAGTCTATAGCTTGTGTTTTAATCCTCACCATGTTTTTGAAGAGCAAAAGTTTTTAATTTTCATAAAGTCCAAAGTATCAATTTTTCCTTTCATAAGTAATGCTTTTAGAGTTATGCCTAATACCTCTATGTTGAGCCTTATTTCCAGGCGGGTATCACGTGACTTTGCTAAACTCACTTACTATGCCATGTTTTCCTTAACATTTGTAAACATTTTTTCTAAAAGTTTTATAGTTTTACATTTAAGTCCATGATCCATTTTTACTTAATCTTTGCTTATAGTATGAGGTTTCAATTGAGATTCTGTCTTTGTTTTTCTTTTACCCTATGGCTGTCCAGTATCTCCAGCACCATGTTTTTAAAAAGCAATTTTTATTCCACTGAATCGCTTTCATACCTTTGTCAGAAACCAATTGGTCCATTCCTGGGTTCTCTATTCTATTGATCTATGTGTCTGTCCCTGCACTAATGGCACAGAATCTTGATTGTTATAGCTATAAAATAAGTCTTAAAATTGGATACACTGGCTGGGCACGGTGGCTCAGGCCTATGATCCAGTTAGCAATCTGGGAGGCTGAAGGAAGAGAATCACTTGAGCTTGGGACTTCAAGACCAGCTTGAGCAAAGTGAGATCCCATCTTTATTAAAAATAGAAAAATCAGCCAGATGTGGTAGCAGGCACCTGTAGTCGCAGCTACTTGGGAGGCCCGGGCAGGAGGATTGCTTAAGCCTAGGAGTTTGAGGTTGCTGTGACCTAGCCTGCGTGATAGAATACTCTTTATCCCCACCCAAAATGGATTGACTGCCCTCACTTTATTCTTCTTTTTAAAATTTGTTTTAGCTATTGTTTCCTTTACATTTCCATAAAAATTTTAGAAAAATCTCATCTATATCTACAAAAAATTTTCTGGAATTTTCACAGAATTAATTAATTAAACTTATATATCAATTTAGAGACAAGTGGCCATCCTTACTATGTTGTTCCCTAACGTATGAACACACTATTTCTTCCCATTATTTAGATCCCTTTGAGTTTTTTTATTAGTGTTTTATAGTTTTCAGTGTGCAAGTCTTGTACCTATTTTACTAGACTTACACTTAAGTATTTTATTTTTTTCAGTGATAATAAATGGCATTTTATTGGATGGCGGCCGCCTCGTTCCGCGGAGGGCCCTCGTGCTCCGAAGACAGTGCACAGAGCACGGAGGGGGAGAGTGAGCGGGTGGCCCAGACTGCGGGGCTGCCCCCTCCTCCCCGAGGGCCTCCTCGCACCCTGGAAGACAGCGCACAGAGGGCCGAGGGGGAGGTAAGTGGGGGTCCTCCTCATGACCCCCAAGACAATGTGCAGAGGGGGAGAGTGGGGGCCCTGATTCTGAAGACAGAGCACTCAGAGCCGGAAGGGGAGAGTAAGTGGGGGCCTAGACTGAGGGCTCCTCCCCAGAGGCCTCTTCCCTGTGCCCATGCCAGGCCCGCCCTGGGGCCGGGGAATATTAGTCTGTCTTTTGCCTTGTCTTGGAACTTGGGGATAACACACTGGGGTCATTGTTTGTGTGGCAGTGCTCAGCAGATGAATGTGTATTAAGATCTTGGAATCTGGCTCAGCACCAGTGGCTCAAATGGCTGAGGCTCCAGCCACATACACTAAGTTGGCAGGTTCGAATCCAGCCCAGGTCCACCAAACAACAATAATGGCTGCAACCAAAAAATAGCCGGGCGTTGTGGTGGGCACCTGTAGTCCCAGCTACTTGGGAGGTGGAGGCAGGAGAATCGTTTTAGCCCAGGAGTTGGAGGTTGCTGTGAGCTGTGATGTGAGGGCACTCTACCCAGGGCGACAGCTTGAGGCTCTGTCTCAAAAAAAAAAAAACTTGGGGGCAGCGCCTATGGCTCATTGAGTAGGGCGCTGGCCCCATCTACCAAAGGTGGCGGGTTCAAACCCAGCCTCGGCCGAACTGAAAAACAGAAAAATAGCCAGGCGTTGTGGCGGGAGCCTGCGGTCCCAGCTACTCAGGAGGCTGAGGCAAGAGAATCACCTAAGCCCAGGAGTTGGAGGTTGCTGTGAGCTGTGTGACGCTACGGCACTCTACCGAGGGCAATAAGGTGAGACTCTTGTCTCTACCAAAAAAAAAAAAAAAAAAAGATATTGGAATCTTTAGAAGGCTAATATCAGATTAAGTGTTAAATACAAATTAGCATTTCTGGAGTGGTATCCAGAGAAATGTGTAGTGTTTCAGCAAATGTGAAAGATAGCCTGATGACAGCCGTTTGGTACTTGTCCCTGCACCTGTGGTTTTCAACCAGCATCCTGTGGCACGCTGTTGTACCGTAAGAGGATCTTAGGTGTACCACAAAAATTTTTAAAAGATCATTAATTAAATTATGTTTAAACCAGTTCAAAGCACAGTAGTATATTCTTTCAACTCTTTTTTTTAATCAACATGATTTAAGTGTGCCATGGAAGTTTACCTAAAAGCTTAACTGTAACATGAGGTAAAAAATGTCAAAAAACACTGCATTAGAGGTTCAAAATTAAATTCACCTGAACAGAGGGGAAAATGCCATAGATGTTGAACAGTGTTGATGTTACTGTATGAATAAAAGTGAATCTTTGCATTTAAAAAAAATGGCATTTTATTTTTAATTCTGCATCCACATGTTTATTATTACTAGTATATAGAATTACAATTGATTAGGTGGCACCTGTGGCTCAGCGGGCAGGGTGCTGACCCCATATACTGAGGGTGGTGGGTTCAAACCCAGCCCCAGCCAAACTGCAACAAAAAAATATCTGGGTGTTCTGGCGGGTGCCTGTTCTCCCAGTTACTCGGAAGGCTAAGGCAAGAGAATCACCTAAGCCCAGTACTTGGAGGTTGCTGTAAGCTGTGACACTACGGCACTCTACCCAGGGCAATAAAGTGAGACTCTGTCTCTACAAAAAAAAAAAAAAAAAAAATTACAATTGATTTTTCTAGACAAAACAAAATAAACTCACTTACTCTAGGAGTTTTCTGATAGATTCCTCAGAGTCTTCTATGCAAGCATCCATATCATATGTGAATAGAGCTTTATTTCTTCCTTCTAATCTATGAATTTTTTTTTATAATTTTATTGAATCATAATTGTGTACATTGGTGCAATCATAGGGCACGATGTGCTTCATATACATTCAGAAATATTTTGATCGTACTGTTACAGATAGACTTCATGGCATTTTCTTGATCACTATATAAAGACATTGATACTCTACCTTTAATAAGTTTCACCAGTACCCTGCTAAGATGCACCGTAGGTGTGTTCCCACTAATTGCCCTCCCGCCACCCACCCTTCCCCCTCCCCTCCCCTCCCTTTCCCCTTTCCCAGTATTCCTGTGCTATAATTGGGTTTTAGCCTTCATATGAAAGCTATAAATTAGCTTCATATTAGGGCTGAGTACATTGGATACTTTTTCTTCCATTCTTGAGATACTTTGCTAAGAAGAATATGTTCCAGCTCCATCCATG
>CAUYON010055566.1:0-12344 GCA_963573935.1 Arctocebus calabarensis
TGTGGCGGGCGCCTGTAATCCTACTTGGGAGGCAGAGGCAGGAGACTCGCTTGAGCCTAGGAATTGGAGGTTGCTGTGAGCTGTAATGCCACGACACTCTACCCAGGGCGACAGCTTGAGGCTCTGTCTCAAAAAAAAAAACTCAGACATCTTGCTCTGGCACATAGTAGGTCCATAGGGAATGTTCCTTGAATGAATGAATGCATGATACAATAAATTATTTTTTGCCTTTGTTACTTTTTTTCTAAATTAAATCATAATTGTGTACATTAATGCATTTATGGGGTATGATGTGCTGATTTGATATGCAATGTGGAAAGCTTACATCAAACTTGTTAACATAACCATCACCTCACTTACATATGTGTTGTGATAAGATGTTTATACTCTACTCTCAATAGTTTATACTCTACCATTGCATTATGGTGAGTTCCCACCAAATACCCTCCCCCCTCCTATGTTACTTTAATTGAATACGTTTTTTTCAAGATAGAGTCTCTCTCTGTCACCCTTGGTAGAATGCCATGGTGTCATAGCTCACAGCAACCTCAGACTGTTGGACTCAAGAGATCCTCTTGCCTCAGTCTACTGAGTAGCTGGAATTACAGTTGCCCACCACCACACCTGCCTAAATTTTCTATTTTTGTTTATTTTTATTTTTTATTATTTTTTTTGAGATAGAGTCTGCCTATGTCACCCTTGGTAGAGTGCGATGGTGTCACAGCTCACAGCAAGCTCAAACCCTTTGGCTTAAGCAATTCTTTTGCCTTAGCCTCCTGAGTAGCTGGGACTACAGATGCCCACCACAACGCCTGGCTATTTTTTTTTTTCTGCAGTTTTTGGCCGGGGCAAGGTTTGAACCCACCACCTCCGGTATATGGGGCCGGCACCCTACTCCTTGAGCTACAGGTGCTGCCCTCCTGGATATTTTTTGTTGCAGTTTGGCTGGGGCCAGGTTTGGACCTGCCACCCTCAGTATATGGGGCTGGTGCCCTACTCACTAAACCACAGGCGCCACCCAGTGCCCGGCTATTTTTTGTTGCAGTTGTCATTGTTGTTTAGCTGGCCTGGGCAGGGTTCAAACCCACCACTCTGTATGTGGTTGACACTGTAACCACTGTGCTATAGGTGCCGAGCTTAAGTTTTCTATTTTTAGTAGAAATGGGGCTCTCACTCTTGCTCAGCCTGGTCTTGAACTCCTGACCTCAAGCAATCCACCTGTCTTGGCCTCCAAAAGTGCTGGGATTATAGGTGTGAGCCACCATGCCTGGCCTAATTGAATACATTTTAAGAATAATAACTTGTACTTAGCCCACTGGGGTGCTGTGGGGCTAGGGCAGGTGTAGCCTCTTTGCCTCATTGTCCCCTAGTGCCACCTGGACATCATTCAGGCCACTGGCACCATGAAGATCTGGACTTCAGAGCGCTGACCACCCATCGAAAACTGTTACAATAGCTGCAAGGCAGAAATACCCAAATCCTAGGAACCCAAGTGTGGCTGGAGTTGACGTGTTGGACAGACACAGATTACTCCAGAAAGTTGCACAACCATAAACTGCTCAGCACAGAGTGAGGACTGCCTTCCACTGTGAATTCTCTTACTTGTGCAGCAAGAACCAAAACATATGTGCGAGAACACTCTGTAGCTGATTCTGTAAAGAAGACAATGGAACTTAAATCTACTAATATTTCATTTACAAATATGGTACCAAGCACATCCTCGGGACCCAGAAAAAACTATTTTGACTCAAGAAACCATTATGACTGTGAAAGGAGGCAGCCTTAGCAGTTACCTTGAAGGACTGATGGCAGGTACCATATCTTCAAATGCTAATAAAGGCTGAGAAGCAATGGGACGGGCAAAACATAAATTAAATGCGGAGACTGAAGAACTAACAGCTTCAGCAAGAAGAAGCGTAAGGACTCTGATGGTGGCAGCAACATTTGTAGAAAAATGATCATAAATGTTTGTAGACAATGTTGGGTCCCCCAGGTCTCTACAAGCTGGCAATATGTTTTATTTGTCATTTAAAATATACAACTATATTTTAGGTTTTTTTTTTTTTTAATAAGCTGATGTAAGGCTACGTGACTTTTCTTTTCTTTTCTTTTTTTTTGAGACAGAGCCTCAAGCTGTCACCCTCGGTAGAGTGCCGTAGCGTCACAGCTCACAGCAACCTCCAATTCCTGGGCTCAAGAGAGTCTCTTGCCTCCGCCTTCCAAGTAGCTGGGACTACAGGCACCCACCACAACACCCGGCCATTTTTTGGTTGCAGCCGTCATTGTTGTTTGGTGGCCCAGGCTGGATTCGAACCCGCCAGCTCAGGTGTACATGGCTGGTGCCTTAGCCCGTTAAACCACAGGCACCGAGCCTGAAATTTGATGTTTTGAAGGTGAAAACTTCCTTTTTGTATAGTATAATGCACTGATACACATATAGTATATCTTGAGCATTCATGTTTCATGGTGGGGGATTAGGAAAAAAACCTGCCTAAAAAAGCTCCTTAGAGCAGGGGATGATAATAAGAAAAATGCTAAGAAACACTATTGTACATTGTGTTTTTACTGTATTAAAGACTTTTATCCTCTTTCAAGTTCAGGCTAATGGAACAAATGGCAGAGAACTAATTGCCTTGTGGGAACCAGTTTTTTAAATGGTTGAGCCAATGAAGGGCTCTCAGTAAAAGCTTGTTGATAGACTATGATTTCAGATTTGGGACTGATGCAAAGCCATTCTTGTTTTAATTGAAGTTGAGTCACTCCTATAAGACAATCTAAAAACAGAAAGAGAGAAAGCGCTGTCCTGGGGAGAAACTGCAGAGTGACAGCACAGTGTCCCAAGACCGACAGAGACAGGAGGGGGAAAGGAGGCTGCTGTCTCTGGCACAGATGAGCCCAGCAAGGGGAAGCAGACCTCCTGCTTTGGGGCCTGATGGTTCCCGCTACTAGGGTCCCTGGGACAAATTCTCATGGCTCCAGCTTGTGTCATCACCCCTCAAGAGCCCCAGGTTTGCCTTACAGTGGAGCGCCAGGAGATAACATTTCTTTTGGACACTGGAGCAACCTTTTCTCTACTTCTCTCTAACCCTGGTCTTTTATCTCCCAAATCCATAACGATACAGGGGGTGTCTGGACAGCCGGTTACCAAATTTTTCTCCCAGCCTTTAAGCTGCAATTGGAATGACTTGCTGTTCTCTCATGCCTCCCTAATCGTCCCTGAAAGTCCTTCTCCTCGTTTGGGGAGGAACTTTTCCCTCCTGGAGATCTAGTCATGATCAAAACTCTCCCCTCTAATTCACCTTCCCTGACCCCAACTTGGGAAGTCCCCTTTCCTGTTACCTTGTCTTCTTCTACAGCTGTTAAAATTATGGGAGTCGATTCCTGCATACATCATTCACGAGTAAAATCCTGGAACCCTCCATCTTCTACGGAGGCGGACAATGAAGACAGCCAACCACAGACCACCTACACTTATGAGCCAAAAGAAAGTTTGAAGTTATCATTTAGGAAACAGCAAGAAAAACCCTAATATGGTTTTCTTTTAGCATCTTTGAATAAGTGCTTCTGACCTGACACTGTTCTACCTTTGCCTAGTACTAATTACACTAATCAGATTTATGTTTTCCAGAAATGTCATCAAGCCACATGCAATAAAGATGGTTCCAGTCCATGAACCCCTGTATCACTCTCCCTCCGGAGAAACTCTAACTGCCCCCTTCTATCATTGCCCGATTCAGCAGGAAGCAGTTAGATCGAGTCTTCGCCTCTTTTCCCTAACAGCAGTTAGGTTGTCTACTCAGAGAGGGAGAATTGATGCAGGACAATTGGCGCCCTAGCCAGCTCAGCCGGGCTGGCGGACCTGCCGCCTCCTCCTTGGCAGCGTCGGTGCTGCAGCAGCCAGCTGAAGAGCCAGTGGGCTGGATGACAGGCAAGGAGGGGGACCTCCAACCCCCACCAGAGGCTTCAATAGCCAAAATGGCTGGACAACTGCCCAGGAGACACCTGTGCCTTGGTGTCTCCTTCACTTCACACTTAGGACTAAATGTGGACCCCCCATTTCCTATGCCTAGGTCAATTTCTTGTGAATTTCCTAGGCCTCAATTCCATGAATGGACTGTATTCATTCATTGATACATTCATTCACCTTGCCCCTGGCAGAAGGGACTGTATTCATTCTTTTCCTGGCCAAGGAACCCATACACCTATACATACCCTGAGACTAAAGGCCTAAAGGAGGAGATGGGGAAAGACCAGGAGAGAAATAGAGAGAGCTTCTCCCTCCCCACTTGAATTCTCTCCCTCTACCAGGAGCTTTAGTGTTTTGTGTAAATAAATTCTGTCTTACCACTGGGGGGTGGAGGGGAATAATGTAATGAAGAATAACAAAATACATGCATAAATAAAGAAAAAAACAAGAAATATCTAGAGGAAAAACTTGAAATAAAAACCAAAACAAAACAAAAACCAAATACAAAGCAGTATATATGTCTTGCTGAATATTGTTTGGCAATAGGTGATCTTCTGGGACATCAGATGTTAATCCCAGTGCTGATACAGCTGTATGAGATGGATACTGAAAGTCTATGCTGATTTCTCAAACCCTGCAGAGAGCCCAAATCTCTCCACAGCCCACTTAAAAGACACTTTAAACTGCCTAAAAAAAGGCTTTCCCAGGAAAGCACTTGTTGCTGGGATCTCTCTTGATGTGGCTGCCCACTTTTCCAATGCACCAAAACTGGTCTCACTCTATGCCCCTATAGACCAATGTTGTAAGGCAGTTCTCCTACTGCTAAACACTGAAATCTCTTCTCTTCCCCAGCATGTCAGTCCTAGCCTTTGCTGCTGCTCAGTCATTAGTTCCCTCGCCCAAGTTCTCCTAGCACAAGCCTTGCTCTGTGACCCTGAGGGTGAACCCTGCAGGGGCATTTCTCCCACAATGGCTGTGCACAGTCCACAACCATACAATATTAGCTCTGTTTCAGCTCAGCGGCTCAGGATGGGACCCTAGACAACACTTAAAGTCCCCCATACTCTCACCCAAGTTCTCCCAACATGGTTCAACTGAATGCCAATGTCCAAAAAAACCCCCCAAAACACAGCCCACAGGGAAGGCCTTCTCTGTTTGCAATCTCGCTGCTGTTGTGATTACAGATGTGGCAGACATAGCCTCAGATCAAACGAATTCAACCACTTGCCCATTCTTTACTGTTTTTGTCCTACTCCTAAGGTCCAGAACTCCCTAACTATCTTCCTGTGTACCCAAAAGAAATTTTTCAGATAGAGCCCACAAGCCAGAGATGCCTGGAATCCTCTCTCCGCAATCTCATCATACCCAGTTGCAAAGAAGCTGTTACTCCGCAGCCATCTTACTATCTAAGGTCCCATTTATTGACTTTTGTTATAGCTTCAATTGCCAATGGCATCTTCCTCATGATATTCCCCAAGCCAATATCACCAAGAGTTTTCCCCACACTTTCTTCTAGAGTTTTTGTCATATCATGTCTTAGATTTAAGTCTTTTATCCATCATCAGTCAATTTTTGTAAGTGTTGAGAGGTGCAGGTCTAGTTTCAGTCTTTTGCATGTGGCTAACTAGTTCTCCTAGCACAATTTATTAAATAGGGATTATTTTCCCCAGGGCATGCTTTTGTTTGGGTTTATCAAAACTCAGATGGTGATATGAAGCTGATTTCATATCTAGGTTCCTATTCTGTTCCATAGACCTAATGCCTCTATTTTTGTGCCAGTACCATGCAGATTTGGTCACTGTAGACTTGTAGTATAACCTGAGGACTGGTAACATGATGCTTTCAGGTTTGTTTTTATTTCTTACAAATGTGTTGGCTATTCAGAGTTTTTTCTGGTTACATACAAAATGGAAAAATACTTTTTCAAGTTCTTCAAAGAAGGACATTCGTTTTGGGGATGGCATTAAATCTGTACGTCACTTTGGATAGAAAACCTGAGACTCAACTGTGAGTCCTGGAAGTGATCAAAAAATGTATTTATGTCTCAGGATATAAAATTAATGTCCATAAATCAATAGCCTTTATACACCAACAACAGTTAAACTCAGAATCAAATCAAAGACGCCAGTCCCTTCACAGTACCTTCAAAGAAAATGAAATACTTTGGAATACACCTAGCAAAAAATGTAAAATATATCTACTGAGAGAACTATGAAACCCTGAGAAAAGAAATTGAAGACAACATTAACAAATGGAAGAACATACCAGTCTCATGGCTGGGAAGAACTAACATTGTCAAAATGTCTACACTACCCAGGCAGTGAATTTTTGATGACAGTCCCTCAGATAGTCTATCCTTTCCTCCTCTTTTCCAAGGACTGCTTTTCCCTTTAAAATGTGAATTGTCCAGCTCTGGTGAACATTAAAGAGGATTTATACCTTCTTCAGCCTGCTTAGCTTCTTTTAACTTCTAGTCAGCATCTCTTTAGGAGAAATGCTGTGTATTTATCTTACTAATCCTAGAACCAGAGTTCACACTACTCTAAGTGGTTGCCAGTTAGAAATTTTTTTTCCTTATTAGCCCATTAGTAAGACTATTCTTTCAACATCTAAATGTCAAATGTGAAAACTTTCTGGGTTTAATTTTTATTTTTCTTATTCTGTAATAATCTCTTCTAAATTAGAGGACTTAATTTCTATATATATATATTTGCAGTTTTTGGCTGGGGCTGGGTTTGAACCCACCACCTCTGGCATAAGGGTCCAGCACACTACTCCTTTGAGCCACAAGGAGCCACAGGTACCACCCCTCTGTATTGTTTAAGATACTTTTCTTCTGGACAAAACTTCTGAGTGTACTTGATATGTGGATATTATATGATCTGAATATAATTGAAACTTAATGATTCTGTGTCACATTCCCATTAAGTGTGCTTGCTGTACACAAAGTTTTAAACTTTTCTCTTCACTGCAATGTCTTTTTGAATTTGAGAATTTCCAATATATACTGCTTAATCAAAAAAAAATAATAATTCTCATTTGTGCAAACTTAGTGACTAACTTCCTCTTTGCTTTTAGATTCCTTTTTTTTTTTCACTTAACTATGTTTAAGTTGTTTTCAGGAGGCAATTCTAGAAATATAGTATGCACTAGAAGGAACATAGGAAAGGTTTCAATTCTCATGGGAAAGGTTTCAATTCATGATTCCTCCGTGAATTTAATTTGGAAGTAGCCTTGGGGATAAGTGCTTAGAAATGTCTTTCCTTACCTGGGAGGAGATTTTTTTCTTAGGGTTATTAATATTACCAACAAGATATAAAATAAAATCTATTACCTTACTAGACATGAACCACATAACAAAAGTCATATGAATGCTTTAAAAATACCCCCCAAAAGCTCATTTTTAAGATTATCCAGTTCTGCACTCTATTTACTAAAAATTTTACAAGTATAAAAGTGTTGTTCAATTATTTAGATAGTTAAACATAACAGTGAGGTTTTAAATTTGTTGATATCTTGATTCATATTCCTGAAAACTTTCAAAATTGATGATTCATCAGTCATATCAACTGTTCCTACTTGAAGTCAACTGTGAAGAATTCCATAATCCAAACTGGAAATGTTTGGTCAGTTAAAAAGAGAGATCTATCCCTGTGTGACAAAGCATTTACAGCATCAGTGACTGAGTGTGCCCTTTTCTTTTCTTTGCAGTCACACCTTGATTCATATGGTGGTGATCCTGACTCATCTTCAAAGTAAGCTTTCATCTTCTAGGACCAAAGACAAAATTGCAGATGCCTACATTTGTAACAAGTGACGGAAGATGAAATAGAAAACCCAGGTACAATATTTACAAAAACTATTCACTGCTATTAGAATACCAGCAAAATGGACTTACTTTGAATGGAGTATGTGTATTTATTAAAAAGAAAATTTTATCATTTGATCTCAATGGTTTGTTGGTTTTCTTTTTTCCCCCAGAATCTCCAAGAATAAGATAACACACAGCTTATGCATTTCTTTCATTTTATAGAATAGTCATAGAATATGTGCTATGGCCATAATCACCTCCAAATTTTGTACTAGAGTTGTTTAAATGTAAACTGAAATAGAGAAAAGGCACAGCAAAATAAAACAATATAATAATGAGTATATACGATCTTCACAATAAATTCTTTTAGATTGCTTTATATACATCTGAGAATCCAATAATTATTTATTTTGTTTTAATACATTAAAGTTATCATAAGGGTTACTATAGTTTTTTTATAAATTGCTCCTTGTATATGATATTTTTTAAAGTCCTCGTTATATGTAGATGTTTTAATTCTGTTGATTCTTTTATTTTTGTAAAGTATAACACCATGTTGTTCAACTAACTTCATTATCCATCTCCAAAACTTTTCATCATTCCACACTGAAACTGTATACCCATTAAACAATAACTCCCTATTTTCTCCTCCTCTTATTCTTTCTAAACACTGTTTTATTTTCTCCTTCTCTGAGTATGACTATTCTAGGTGCCACATAAGAATGAGATCATAACATATATTTTCTTTGGTGTCTGGTTTCTTTCATAGCTTAGCATGTCTTCAAGTATCATCCATGTTGTAGCACATCACAATTTCATTCATTTCTAAGGCTGAATAATACACCATAATACCACAATTTGTTTATTAATCCCTTAGTTGATGGATATTTGAGTTTTTCTATCTTTTAGGCATTGTGAATAATGCTGCTATGAATATCAATGTACAAATATTTGTTTCAATCCCTTCTTTGTATTCTTTCATACATGGCCCAAATTTTTGGATATATAAATTAATATTCCCTTATCACAAAATGTGGAAACTTGTGTTCTAGGAAATGAAGTTAAAATGAACCTCCACGTATGCCTTAGTATAAAGAGTATTTTAGTGTCCATGGGAATAGAGGTTATAAATCTTGTTAGGTGAAAGATTTACAGAACCTTAAAAAAATTCCCAACAATCTATTTCTGCCTGTGGATTAATTACATGGATATTTACTTATTTTTAGGATCTTAAAATAGAGTGAGTGAAACTAGACACAACACATTATATCTGACCTTCTAATTTATAAAAGATTAAGTTTAATTTTACTGACAAATTTCAAAGAAAGAAATGAAGTATACAGAGAGGTAATGAACTTCCACACGGCAAAGTGAATGGAAACAGAAAGGACAACCTCCTTAACTGTGTACAATAACAACAAATCTGTCCATTCCATGGGGGATGCTTCCCTGGGTGAATAGAGAGCAGAGCGGATTTTGGGGAAATTCATGTAACATTAATTGCAAAAATAAGACACTAAATTTATATGGTGAAACATAATAGTAAATAATATGTTGAATTATTTGGTGTTTATTATTTGCTAGAAAATTTTCTATGAGCTTTGTTTGCATTGTCCTACTTAATCCTAAGAACAACCCTACATGTCAATGCTATTATCATTCTCACTATAGGATGATGCTGAGTAATTTATCCATGATTGCACACTTGGTGCATATGGATTCTGAAGCTCCAATTCTAAACCAGAATTTAGAAACTAAGTTCTCAAAAACAACACCAGCGCACACATACCAGCCCACTTTGGGACAATTAAAAAGCAAAACATGGAACTGACCATGACTGTACATGAGACTGGAGACTCACCTTCTTAGATTATTGCATTTTCCACTTTTTCTATTTGTCCCCAAAGGCTATTTAAACACCCACAATTTTCGCACGTAGTATTTTTACTTTACTGTGAAGATATTAACTTGGAAAAATGTGATATTTCTTTAAAATTTATCTTTTCTGAAAAACAGTCTGAAGAACTGAGATGTTTATTAGAATCTCGGGTCCTTCCTGCATCAAATCTATGGTCAAAATCAATTATTTTAAAACGCTCTTGCTTACATAGGGAACAGTTTTTACTGTAACGAGAGTTAAATGGAAACTTTTAGACATGAATTGTGATCATATGATTCAATAGTGTCTGGAATAAACCCAAAACTCACATACTGTATACATGGTTGTTTTTTTTTTTTTTTTTTGTGCCATATGTTGTTGAGTTTGGCACAGTGTAGTAGATCCACTTAATTCATGTTAATTTACTTGTCACATTACTGTGGACTAACATTTTTTGAACATGTGTTAACGATGTATTTGTTCTTATTGGATCTGTTAAGAAATCTGAGGAATCTTACAAATGTTTGAATCAAATATGTTTCCTTTCTCATAGAATATAATATCATAAACTTTTGCATAGTTAAGAGAGGTTGATAGTTTTTAATAGTTTAGATTAATAATAATTCTCCTAAGAACATTTTTAATAATGTAATACTTCCACAGCACTTACAGCATTATACACAATAATTGTTATGGGTACTCTACAGGTGAGCTGGAGAGACCTTGGAAGTTGTCTTTTTAATGCTCAGATAACTCCTTTGAATTGTAAGTTCTTACTTTCCATTTTAAATTCAGATATAGCTTCATAATTGTGAATGAGGTCATTTAATTATGTATATATGCAGTAAAATATCAGAAGCCCAAAGATAGAAATTGGTTACTAGACAGCTGGTCTCTCGTACTGATATACCCTAAGGTTTGAATTGGGATTTTTCTTTTTTGACCTAGAAATAGAGATTCCTCAAAGCAAGTGATGGCACTGATGCTGTAACCTTCCATCATGGCACCTGACTGACAGCATCAGGGATCTGAAATTCCTCTCATTCATGTCTCCAAAGCAGATTGCGTACTCATTTTAAAGTATATTTCATTCTGCCTATGTTTTTGCTAGTGTCCGTCTTCCATTTTTCAGTTATCTCTTAGTTTGAATGAGCTGGCAGTTTATTTACTTTACTCATCATACCACGATGTCTTATATTCAGCATGAATACAGATAGCCAAGAAGTAATGGGCAAAATAACTCATCTATTAACTATTATAATAACTAAATAACTTTTAGCACATGCTAAGTCAGCCAGATTAATATAGAAATGATCTACCAGAAAAAAAATATATATATGTCCTTTAGGATAAAGGTGTCAATGGTAAGATAACTTTAGTAGAAATCCATACATAGGAAAATCATTACATGTCCAATAAGGAATATGCCTTGGGGCATGAATTTCACAAGGTGGATAACATAAAAATCAACTAAGATTTCCATATTTTAGCATTATTTTACTGTATTATGATTCTCCCAAAAATCTTTGCTCTACACATTCTTAACTGGACATGGTTATACATAACAAATTCTGAACAACTTTGAAAAGTGGGAAAATGTCTGTACAGTGCCCATCCACTTTGAGTTGTATTATCTGTTATTTTTCCTTCTATAGCCTAGGTTGCAATAAATAGCAATTCAGTTTGTGTGTGTGTGTGCATGCATGCACTCATGCATATGTGTAAGTTTTCAAATAAAACATTGCCATTGCACTTCCAAGGCTGTTAAGAAATTAATACATTTATCTCCATTCACTTGTTCTCTCATGATCTTCAAAATTCAGTTTAATTAAATAAAGTTTAAGAAGCATTTAATGAACACTCAGAGTGTGCCTGGTGTTTTTGTTGCTGTGAGTTTATTTCTAAATTGTAGGAGCTTTTAGTAAAGTATTTCAGAAATGGAAACATCTAAACATCAGCCTATAATTTTATGTGCCATTTACTTTATGTAAATACTTAAATAAAGCCAATACATATAAGATTGTTTTCATGGCAGATATTAGAGAGCTAAGAAAGGTTCAAGGAAAAAAAAACATAATATCAAACATGTAATGTTCATGATAGATACTCTGGAGAAAACTGCAGTCTTAATTTAAGCAGATCATTTCACAGCTATATATGCTTATATGTACTTTAGAATGCTGAAGTCTCATTGCTGTAGCTGAAACAAGAAATTTAATGAAAATGAAAAAGGTAGTTGTGGGAGGAGATTCTGCCCACTTATTTTTTTAATGAGCTATTGTGGTAGGCTCTGAGGGAGAACATTACATTTTAGACATGGAACTTGTGACCATTTCAAATTTATTATCGGCCCTTTTGTTTGCAGGCTCTGACACCAGAATTCAATACCTTTAACGGAACGCATGGGAAGGAGGAACAACATAACTGAATTTATCTTCCTGGGGCTCACACAGGACCCTGCTGGGCAGAAAGTTCTGTTTGTCACATTCTTGCTCATCTACACTGTGACGGTGCTGGGCAACTTGCTCATCATCGTAACCATCACTGCCAGCCCGTCCCTGGGCTCCCCCATGTACTTTTTTCTGTCTTATTTATCATTTATAGATACTGTCTATTCTACCGCCATTGCCCCCAAAATGATCACAGACTTGCTTTCTGAGAGAAAGACCATTTCCTTCCAAGCTTGT